>JAKTSJ010000073.1:0-42937 GCA_030580115.1 Kregervanrija pseudodelftensis | reverse complement strand
TCAATTATAAAAATTACATAGCATTGATTATCATGTTATTACTAATTTTAGTAACAACATCACTTCTAGAAAATTCTACAATGTTCTATCATAGTACTTTTCATATCACCTCATATTCTTATGATCATATGATTAATATTTCTAATTATAATGATTGTACTATTCTTTCTAGTTTTCACAGATATCCCCTCTAGCCTCAATTAAGAGGTCTTAGAACTTTCAATAAAGAAACAGTACTTACCGTAGTTGGTAATAGCTAATTTAGAATAAGGGTGTGACTTGAATTTTATGAACTATTTACTTTATAGTATTATTTTAATAATATGAATCCTCGAATAAAAGAACTAAAAACAAGGTACATAAAATATACAAAATAAAGTGGGAAACTACTTATTCTTATAGATAACAATTTTACCACAATAATTGTGGGTAATTGACTGTGGCGACAATGATCATCATGAAATATAAGCTCATTGACAATAGCAATGTTAATCTTGTTTTAACACCGATAAGTTCAACTGCTAAGCCTCTGATAAGATAAATTAATATCTTACATAATAGATTAGATCATTACTGATGTAATAATATTATGTTCTTGTAATTATATAATCATAGAACAAAATTAATGTCATAATATATTAGGACATGAAGGATTTTATATTGAAATCGCACACCTCCTCCAGTAGGGTGAAACGTTATATGTAATCATCTATTTCCAACATGATGATTAGGATGACACTCACAGGAGGAACGATTACAGGTGTGGTCCCGTAGATAGATAAGTTAATAATTACTATTGGGTTGAGTGTAATCGATGTAGACTCAGAAGTTGTAAATAAATAAGAACAAAGAATAAATAAATTGTATGTATAATTTATATATGGATCTCTTACTTTAAAAGGGAAAAGAAAAAGATTGTAAAACAAGTAGGAACTAAAAAGTGGGAAAAGCTAATTTATATAAAAAATCGGATTTAATTGTGATTGTTCATCTTTTGTCTAGACAACATCCTAATATCCAATTAAATGGATATACTACTAAAAATAATATCATGAGCTTGGGTTACTTTGATTTCATTGGTTTCTTCTAAAGGAGTTATGCATTTAGAGTTAACAATGGAATGGCTTTAATTAACCTAAAAATAGGAACCATATTAATTGCTTAGCTGTACAGTTTCCCCAGGTTCCAAAATAATATGTCTTTAACTGATGACATATAATTAATGTTCTGACAAAAATAAAGTGGGAAACTACTTATTCTTATCAGAGGACGGGTTAGCTTCCTGGATACCTTCTACCTTAATGTATAGTGTAAGTATAAGTTATAGCATTCAATACTTAAGTATAATCTTATCTTATATTCACTAATACAGGTTTCTTTGCCACATGGCATCCCCCCTAGCCTTAATTAAAAGGTCCTAAACAATAAGATAAGAACGAGTTATTTACTGTTGATCGTTTTTGCTAATCTTGAGTTAGTTGTGACTTTTGTCTAATGAACTATTTACTAAATTATATTAATAAAATATATATCGGAATCCCCACTCAAAAGAACCTCTTATTGATTATACAAAATACGAAATACAAGCGGAATCTTTCTTATACTTGTTTGAATTCGTCCATTCCAACAGTTTGAACAGCCACTTGACGATTTAACCAATCATCATCTTTTTCAATCCTAGCATTGCCAGAAAAATACCTGCAACCAAATGCATTATGCAGTTACACTTAATTTAATGCCGAAGTCTTGTAATGTGACTTCTTTATGTTCTTACATTAGTTACACGACAAAACAAAATTGATGTCATGACATGCGTTCAATTCTGACATACAATTTTTGTTCATGTTCTGACAATTCTTATAGATAACAATTTTGAAATACTCCAAAATGTATATGTGGTAAGGATATGACAATCATATATTTAAGCAAGACTAGCGGGCTTAGCTCAGTCGGGAGAGCGTCAGACTGAAGATCTGAAGGTCCTGAGTTCAATCCTCAGAGGTCGCAATTTTTTGAATAGTTTGAATTCTAAAATGTTTTACGATGAACTAAATTTTAGAGTTTTCGTATTAACTAACTATATACAGTAACTAAAAATTATAATTTTTTGTTTAATCTATTTTATTCTAAGTAAAGATTTAAGACTCTATAATTCTCTTTTCCCCTTCAGACTTTCCATCATCTTAGCCATGCGTGAAATCTGTGATTTTGCTAAATTTTTTTTTATATTTTCACCATTTGAGTAATCCTTAAATTCGACCATGTTTTTAATTAAAAAATTATGTAGTTGAATTATTGGGAAGTTGTCCGGAATTTTGTTTAATAGTCCGATAAACTTATCCATTTTATCAACCTGTGAATGGGCATCTTTGGTTGAGTCTTCCAGGATATTATAACTATTCAAAAAGCCATCAATCAGTTTAGCTTGGCCAATCTGTAAATAAACATCAAAAATCTTCATCAATAGCCTTTCACGAGTTTCTTTGTCGGGCAAGATTACAGATAATTCTCCGTTATTCACTATTTCTTCAAGTCTTAAAGTATTTGCAAAATTCTCAGCGGACTTAAAGTCGGCAAGCTCACAGAATTTGTCAATAACTGACTCGAAATGAAACTTTTTATAGTAAATCATTAATGAAATCAAAGGAAATAGTCTTTCGTATTTTGTTTCAATTATTTGTCTTTCACATTCTTCTATAACTTGTTTTTGATTTAATATTGATAGCGTTCCAAACTGAGACATCAATAAATAAGAATATAACTTATCATGAAGTAAAACAAGTTCTTTTTTGAAATTAACTTTTTCCACATTCCAGAATTTATGAATTGAAATCTTTGGAATACTTAAATTATTGTACTTTTCTAACAATTGCTCAACATCCAGTTTTGATCTATTATCAGATTCATATAATTCTATTAGTTGTTTTGAAATCATGAGAATTAAATCACCAATAAATTGCTTTTCATTCTTGGACTCTAAGACGTATTCTAAATATTGCAATTCTAGCATCGGTTTTTTTTTCAAAATATTTAAAATTCTAACATCATTAACTTCAATTTTTCTAATTTTTTCGTCTGTAATTAAATTAAATCCAAACTGCGGATATTTGGTCAACAGCCATTCGCCATATTTCCAAATAACAGTTGAATCATCACTGCAGTTAGTTAATAGATAATTAATCAAATACTGTAACGATTTTTTAACATCAATAAAATTTTTATTGTAGTCGGTATCAATAAATTCTTTACCTATCAATCCTTTCCAATAATATAGAAATTGTCTATGATCATTTATTTTAGAATAAAATTTTGATAAGAGATAGTATTTTTTATTCAACAATAGCAATTCAACAACTTCATTGTTGGCATATTTAATCTCATTAATAACTGGTTCCAAATTGTCATTATTTTTTATACCAATCTTTAATAAGGTTACTTCTATGGTTTTAATAATATTTTCATGATCATTTTTGAATTCAATCGTAATACATCTGTTCAAAAATAAGTTAAAAAATTCATCAGCCTCATTATCCTTCGGAGTTGTCCTTTGTGACTCAAAAATTGCAAATAATCCTTCATATGTCCATACCGAACCATAAATGCCTTCTTTGATATTGCCATTGAAAATGAAAATTAGCAACCTCGGATCAATAATATCAAAATTACGGGACCAAATTTCAAAAGCTTGATTATACATTTTGAATTTCAAAGTAAATAACCCAATTAGAGTAAGCAAAAATTCGTCCCCACGAGCCTCCTTCAATTCATCCATCAATTCATCAAAAGTATGGAGGTAATTTTTTTGACTTGAATTTTCGTATACGTTTAGCCACCTTGTTAATTTTGGTAGTGGTAGCAAAATTTTAATAAATGCGCCGCTCAATTCATAAACAATACAAGAAGATTGACATAGTGTTAGTTGTGATGCTTTGTCAGATTCGATGGCGACTCTTTCGATTTCGTCACTTGTCATAGTAGAGATAATTGGTGCTTTTGTTACTTTTCGAGTCAATTCATCGTCTTTAATTTCAAAAATGCGTGAAACTGATTGAACTGATATTTCTATGGAAGAAGGGAAAGTTATTTTTTGCACTTGTTTTTGAGTATGAATAGAATGTACATTTATATTATTATTTCGCAATCCAGTAACTATAAAGGGATAATCGATAGCCAAAGTAGATGGATATGATTCCCATGATATTGTGCCTCTGGTTATATCCCCATTAACGTTTACAACCAGGCCCATTGCATTATCTTTAATTGACGAACCTCCACAAGTCATTAAAAATTCGGTTTTTCCTATCGGGAGAATATGGGGCGTTAATGTTTCATTACTATTAATTCCCGTTGAAACTGGGAATAAAGGAATTTTTTGTGAATGAATTAAATCAATTAGATCGTAATTATTGCCACTTGAGACAGCTGAAAAATTCGACCTTTGTATACCTTTCATAGCATCTAAATATTGAACCTCTTTAAATAACCTTATACTTTTGTCAAAAATTCTTAACATTTTGATCGATTTTTTGGTAAAAATAGTAGTTTTAACAAAAGGCTCACCGTGGTAATCTTCGGATTTTGTAACAAGATTATGTTCGTTTTCATCAAGTTTTAAATCATCCCAATCTAATGATATATCTAATACCTCCTTCGCTTTTCCTATATTGGCTGGTGATAGTTCCGGTAATATAAATCCACTGACAGTTGAACCACAAAAAATAAGAGCTTTCGAAATAGCAGGTAAGATTATAATTTTTTTGACCGGTCTGGTTTTATTTGGGTTGAATAATTGCTTTGAAACCTGAATATATCCCAACTCCTCATCAATTTTGTACAGATGGACAATTTCACCAAGGCTTGTACCAATATATAAATTTAGCTCCCAAGCCTCTATACAAGTCATTTTTGAGTCAGGATTATCAGAAAATTTAATTGGCGATTGGTTTATTAGATTGACTAACCTATATGGGATATTAGATGAATAAACTATAGAGCTTTCATCAACTGTTGTTTGATTTAATATTGAAATGTGATTTTTATCAGGGTTAATTTTATCATGCTGTTCGGGCATTTCACTTGTTTGTTCGATTGGAAAATGATCCGTGACCTGATCCTTATAATTATCCGTGTCATTTTGATTTAAATCTGAAGAAACAGTTAGTTTTAATTCGTCTTCTTTCCCATTATCATGGTTTTCCAAAAGTTTTACCTTATTTTCATCACCTGCTTTCGTATTTTCGTCAATTGTTATATTTTCTTTTTTCGATTCATTATAAGAATTGTCATCATTCTCTACCAGTATTTTATCATTGTTAATATTAAAATTTTTTAGATTGTTATGATCTGCTTCACTACCCATCCTAATGTCTAACTGATCATTCATTTGAAGTATTCCTGATTCATTCTGATAGCCTTCTTTATCAATTTGACTAAACAGATTAAGATCATGTTGACTGGTGGATTGTTCAGCATTTGTATCCAAAATTTCAACAGCTTGACAATCTATGCCATCATGTTCCTTCTTATTACTGTTTTTACCCTTTGATTTCTTCTTCCTTTGCGCCATTGTCTATTAGTCAGACGGGTATAAATAACTCATAGTCAGGTAGGTAAAGTTTTCAAGATATAAAGACGAGAGCGCTTTCACAGCATTTTTAAATTTCAACTTTTCTATAATTTTATTATTGGTTTCTATACAAACTACTAATATAAGGGCTAGCCAAAAAGTTTGACGGATGAACTTTTTAGAGCTCCAATATCTTCGCCATCAGACACATCATTACGTTCTTCATCTACATCATCCATACGGATTTTCATACCAAACAAACCCGCAAACAATTCATCAATTTGATCGTCCCCCCAACCGTACTGTTTATGTTTTGGAACTTCAAATTGAACCAATGGCTCTTGAATATTATATTTTAATTTACGACCCTTCGTGGACATACGATCGTAACTTTTCTTCATCTTGTTACTTGATAACATTAAAATAGCTGATGAATTAGCTTGTTTTTGGTCCAGTTTTTTGTTTATCATATCATTAAGTAGCAATCTGTAAAAATCATCGTCATCAAAAATATATTGATTTACTTGTAATGACTTATCAACATTAGTCAAAGCAGACAACCTTTCTTCTTCGTTTTCACTCTCATTTTGGTCATCATACGAAGTAGCGTTTATATTGGTTTCTTCAGTATATCCCAATGGAGTAACATGACGACGGTTAATTTTAGTTTTCTTGACTAATCTATCTAAGTCATTCAAATTGTTTGAAACTTGAGTCCAAATATTTTGGTTAATGACTTTAAACTTACCTTGATTGAGAGCGCCTAATCCAGAAGCTGATTGTACTCTATTTGACCACTTTGATAAAACTTGCTTACGTATGGGAGCAGAAATTTCATCTAATTGCTTATTAGATTCAATGTATTCAGACAATGAACGCTTTCTTGATACTTTCATAATTGGTTCTTTTTTAATTAGCTTATCAGTATAAAGTTGCTTTGAACGTAGTCTAGTCAGTTTTTCAACCAGCTTATGCAATTGACCTTCAGTTTGCTTCAAGATATTTTCTGTATCTTCAGTTTTGTATTCCTTATAAGTTATTTTATTGACTGGTAATGAATTTGCAGATACCATTGCTTTCTGTAATTTAATTCTTGTATCTAAAATACGATCGAATTCTGAAGTTTGTCTTAAAATTGTATAGCCTTTTAACGCATCTGTTTTGGCAGAAGTAGATAAACGTGATAGTATTTGCTGCTTTTCTGATTGTAGAAGTTTTGATATTTTTTTCAACTTGTAAGATTCTTCTTCATAATCTTCCGGTGCGCTATTGCCATTAATGCTTTCTTTGTCCGACTCTGCTTCATCTTCTTCATCCTCCTCCGAATCAGTAACATCATCCAATAAACCACCTCCTTGTCGTTTGTTTTTGCTCTTACCCTGAATGTCAATTCTATCATCATCATCACCATTATAACTTTCATTTTCAATATTATCGTCATTTTCATTATCTACTCCAATTTGTTCTTGATCATCATACAATTCATCTCTCCCAACTTTAGAACCTTTATATTTTGACCCAAGATTTATGCTAGTATCCCTAATTTTACTTTTATCAAGTTTGACATAATGATCCCTTTTTTCTAGTTCGTCTTCCTCACTTTCATCATTATTATCACTATCAGAATTAGAAGATTTTTTATAATTAAAATCTTCATCTTCAACATCAAAATCCTTGCTCTTCGGTTTGTTCAACTTAGCAAGAATTCCATCACTTACAGACTTTATCCTTTTGACCATCTTTAAAAAACTATTGTATGATTTTTTTTTCAATCCATCTAGAAGTGAAAAACGATAGAGAAGTGAAAAAAAGTGAAAATTTTTTTACATTTTTTTAATCTTTTTTTTTTTATTACAAATCGACGCGTCTGTGTAATTACATCTTTCTTTTAATAAATGGCTCTATATATAGATATAAGTTATATCGTCATATCATTAACGTCTCTAGTTAAGTCTTTCAGATCGCTGATATTATTACCTAAATCTTTCTTTCTTTTGTCAGCCATTTTACCTTTACTTGCACTCAAAGCGGCATTTTTATAGCTTTCTAATTCATTGTTCTTTTTAACGACTCTCTTACCCCTTTTTTCCAACTGATAGTTATCCAAGAAGTCATCAACCATTTCCATAAAATCTGGTCTTTCGTTATCAAAATCAAATGGCTGGTAATCTTCATCTTCGTCATCATCTAGGGCTTCATTTTCATACTTTTCTTTCATAACATCAAATTTATCGTCAATAATTGAAAGTTGTTCGGTTCTACACAATGCTGATGATGTCATTGAATATGATGATGTATCTGTCAGGGAGCCTTTCTTTCTTTTTTCCTTCTTTTTAGTAGATTTGCTTGATTTCAAGTTTTCACTGTTTATATTAGGTAACTCACCCACAACATCAGCTTCAACCGAATCATCTTCAGCAGCAGAAAATTCATCATCACTATCCCATTCATTAGTTTTCTTACTTTGTTTCGTTTTAAATTTGTTAAAATCTTTTTCCCAATCGAAATCTTCATTTTCTTCTTTTTTATCATCATACTCATTATAATCACCATCATACTCATCATAGTCCCAATCCTGATCTTGATCTTCATAATATGCCTTTTCGTCATATTCCATCAACGAAAGTTCCTGCTTTTTGGAACTACTACCCAATAATTCACCAAAAACGTCGATTTCATCAACATCTTGTTCTTGGTCTAAATAATTTTCATCTTCTAATGCAACTAAAGCCTCTTTCAAATCTTCATTTAAATTTGGTTTGAAACCTTTAATTTCATCGGGAATATCCTGTTGAGATTGATAATTATATGCTTTTGTATTTTGACTAGCAAATATATCATCACCTAGCAATTCTTTCAATTTGAATCCACTTTTACTTTTAATTTTATTATTTTTTTTTTCTTCATTTTTGTCCTTTTTTGCAATGAAAACACCATCGTTGGATTCACCAATCGGTTTTAAATGTTGTAAATAATCGTATTCCGAATCATCGTATGTAACTCCATACGCTGCTGATTTGCCTTCATTATCTTTTAGTTCCTTTTCAATCACTAACAATTCATTTTTTGTTTCCAAACGTATTTTACTAATGTTATTACTATTCTGACCATCGTCCTTAGCACAATTTTTTTCATTTATTGGAATCAAAACTGTAGGCGATGCTTCATCATCATAAAAACGTGCATCTAAATGCGACCTATGGACAACTTTAAACGTTGTTGCAGTTTTTTTATCAATCCACTTTTTGGTATTCGATTTTGAATTCATGATTTATGTGTTAAATAAATATATTGTAAAGATTTAAAAAGTAAAAAGTTAAGCTCTGAAACTGAAAATTAATGATAAAATTTGAAAATTTTTTTAAGGCGCAACAGATATTTTTGTATTATTTTTGCTTTTGTTTTTTAATCAAAAAAAAAAGACTAGGTTGGTCCTTTTCATATAAAAGTGTAAACAAAATGAAGATCAATATTATATCAGTGCATCCAGTGTACTCATGGAATTGGAATGTACCAGATGATGAACTCTGCGGAATTTGTCGTGTCTCCTTTGATGGTACTTGCCCTAATTGTCTTTTTCCTGGTGATGGTTGTCCATTGGTCATAGGGACTTGCCAACACGCTTTCCACCTACATTGTATCCAGAAATGGCTCCAGACTCAGAATTCTAAAGGTTTGTGCCCCATGTGTAGACAGGTATTTACTGTTGATAACGATCAGAAGGTTAATGATGGCGTGTCATTGTCATTACCATCTTACGGTAACAACGCTAACAGTGATGTGAACATTAATGTTCACTCCGCGGATTAATCTTTCAACTTCATAGTCATTTTTCAATTTCACTGGTTGAAAGATTTTTCTTAACGATTTCTCTTTCCGTGTATTCTTTGCTACATTATAAAAGATATATAATATATATAACCATATTCTTAATACTTTATTCTTTAAATATGCCGGATAGAAAATTCACTATAGTAGTGAAACTTGGTTCTTCCTCAATTGTTGATGAAAATACAAGAGAACCGAGAATTGCAAATATGTCACAACTTGTGGAAACCTTGGTTAAGTTGCGTCGGCAAGGTCATAAAGTTGTTTTAGTTTCATCCGGTGCCATTGCTATGGGCTTGAATGTGATGAAATTTGAAAAAAAACCAAAACAGTTGGCTGCAAAACAAGCATTAGCTGCAATCGGTCAAGGTAAACTAATTTCACTTTGGGACAATATGTTTAAATATTTTAATGAAAAGACTGCTCAAATTTTATTAACCAGAAATGATATTGTTGACTTTTCACAATTCAAAAATGCCGAAAATACTCTACAGGAACTATTGAATATGGGTATAATTCCCATCGTTAATGAAAATGATACAATTTCAACTCAAGAAATAAAATTTGGTGATAATGATACTTTAAGTGCAATAACCGCAGGTATGTGTCAAGCAGATTATTTGTTTTTATTAACTGATGTTGACTGTTTATACACGGACAATCCAAAAGTTAATCCAGATGCAAAAAAGGTTTTAATTGTTAAGAATTTAAATAATTTAAATGTTAATACTAAAAGTGGAGCAGGATCATCTGTGGGGACGGGCGGAATGGAGACAAAATTAATTGCTGCAGATTTAGCCACAAATGCCGGTATTTCTACCATTATTTGTCATTCAAATAATCCAGAGAATATTTTTAGAATTGTTGAATATAGTTTTGAAACTGATTCAGAATTTAGAAATTCTCTGGAAAATGCTGACGAAACTTTACACGAATTTCAAGACTGCAATTTAAAAGAAGAGATAAAATTGAATCAATTAGGCATCCCATTACATACAAGATTTATTGGTCAACCAATGAATCATGTTAAAAATAAACAATTTTGGCTGCTTCATGGTTTAAAACCTCATGGTTCATTAATTGTTGATTATGGCTGCTTTTTAGCTATAACAAGACAAAATAGAGCAGGTTTATTACCTGTCGGTATTTTACACGTAGAAGGCAATTTTCAACAATTAGAGTGTGTTGAACTAAAATTAGGTTTTAAGAACACCGACAGAACAGTTGAATTTGGTCGTGGTAGATGTAATTATAACTCAAGCGAAATTGAAAAAATTAAGGGTTTACAGAGTGATCAGCTTGCAAAGCTTTTGGAATATTTTGATTCTGAATATGTGGTTCATCGAGAAAATTTAGCGTTCCCAAACCATTGGGATAGTGAATTATTAGAATTTATTCAAGAGTACAAAGACAAAAAATAAGTTACACAATCTATTTAGACAACCCACAAATATTTACCAATTTTGTAATATGCAATTTAACTTCACCTTGTTGGCGTGCCAATATACGGACAGCCTTCAAATAAACAGGAGTTGTGATTTTATTCTTACTATGTAATGATTCTAAGCAATATACTGTATCCGCTAAAGAGTAGTCTTTTGCGCATAGATGATATAATTGGTTAAAGACCACAGTAGGAGCAATAACTAATTCATGAT
Source organism: Kregervanrija pseudodelftensis (assembly GCA_030580115.1). Taxonomy (NCBI): domain Eukaryota; kingdom Fungi; phylum Ascomycota; class Pichiomycetes; order Pichiales; family Pichiaceae; genus Kregervanrija; species Kregervanrija pseudodelftensis. Next base: position 31,885 of record JAKTSJ010000073.1, on the reverse strand, counting down.
TAAAAGTTAAATTGGTTAAGTTTTTGGAAATATAATCATCCAATTGTTTATTCAAACATGTCATTTCCGTAGTAGTCTTATCCAAAACCGTTTTATTTTGTTGTAGTATTTTAGAAAGATAATTCAAATAATTAGAATGATTCAATTCAGTTTCAGTTACTTTAATCAGAGAATTTTGTAACGTTTGTAAATCCAACATCGGCAATTCCATTGGTAAAGTTTGCGTAGAAATCGTATTTAAGGCGTCTTTTATAAATGTAACTAGCTGTATTCTATTTGGATTAGGAGGTAATGGTGGAGCTAATGAAACATTTAGAGCTTTTTTTTCGTTTTTGTTTTCCGTTTCATCCTCTTCTTCCTCTGTCAATAACTTTATGTATGCGAACTTTTGTATCGGCCGTTTTAACTCAATTGTTTCTTTTACTGACGGTTTGGGAGGTAATCTAGGGAGCGATTCAGGTAAAATGGGTTTTAAACTTATTGGTGGATAATTTGATACAATATTTAAAAAAATTTCAATGAGTTTCAAAAATCTATTGTCAGTTGGTCTAATATTATCATTGGACTTATCATTTGCGTATAAAGAATTCCATTGTGTTAAAAATGGATGATAAAACTTACCATCATTATTAAAATAATTATTTGGAGATATTTGAAAATTTAAATCCGTTTTTGAGACATATATAGTAGGAGGTGATAGTGGATACTCATAAGGAATCCAAATATCAATGGATAGTGTCCTTGAATTTGAAGCTGAATTTGAGGTGTAACTATAATTTTCGTCATATAATTTTATCAATAATTGTTGAATACCTTGTTCTGAAATAAAGATATCAGTTTTAACCTTAAAATTAGCGTAAATCATTAAAACGATGGATATGTCTTGATATGTGAGTACCACATTATTGTATTGTGGTTTTAATACTCTGTAGATCCACTGTAAAAGATGGTCGGGTAATTTGTGGGGCATAATTTATTAATAAATTCTAATGTACAGAAATAATTGGTGAGTATTATATCTAAGAATATATCTCATGTGTCGCACTTTGTCTGAATCTTAAAAACATGAATGGGAATATTGGCTGCTTAATTTCTGTTCCGTTCCATCTTCTTTTATTTTTAACTACATATCAAACACTAACAGGAAAATTACAATGAGCGGGTAAGTAATATGCCATATGATTTGACTAAGAATAATAGTACTAACAGTTGTTAAATAATTTACAAATAACATAGCTGGACGGTTATCGTTACCATGATTGTCACATTTACCATTGGTGCAATTTTTTGGCAAATTGCACCAAAGGAGAACCAAACGTAAGTATCAATTTTATAGATTAAAGAAACTTAGATTAAAATATAATTTGTTTTACTAACATTGTTTATTATGATGATTGCTACTGAAATAGTGTTTGGAGAAGTACAGTTTCACTAACATTGGCCATGATGTTTTTAATGTGGGCGTTTACATATTTATGTCAACTACATCCATTGGTTGCACCAAGAAGATCAGATCTAAGGCCAGAATATGCAGAATAAACGGGTAATTTAGATATATATATATACATATACATATACATATACATATATATATATATAATAGTATATAGTTTTGAGTTATAAAATTTAACAATTTTTTTCCTAGATTCATTTATTACAATAAAATTAATTAGATGTATCCGCTGTTCGATCCTTTTCTTAATAGAGAAAATTAAATAAAGGTGGAGTAAATATCAAACAATCGAAACGATCCCAAAGTCAAATTCAAACGAAGTATCAAATCATTAGAGCCTGTCTGAGGGCTTTTTCTTCTCCATTATTAGAACCCATTATTTTATTGAAACAATCAAAACATGGGGCAGAAATTGGAGTGCATATAACATTATAAAGCAAAGATTACTAAAAATTCATTGACTAATGAATGGAAGTAATCCTACGACTAGTTGTTGGCAAAAGAAACATAAGTGTGTAACTAGAAGGAAAGTGGGAAAATTGTAGTTGGCTTTTTAGGGGAACTTTTACTGACACATATTATTTTGACAGACAACAGGGTTTCTTCTTTATTCTTAACAATTTAATTATTATTTGCTGATGTATATAGGTTATATTGTATCAAATCTGGCTTATACAGTGAATCAGGTTATATCACCGATAATAATCGTATTTGATGTTTTTTTATTAGGAGTGTCGTTGCCATTACGTTTGGTAATACAAACATTACATTATTTTAACATTAGTTACTCATCAAAACTTCTACTGGAATTTCTCATAATTAGTTATCAATTCATAGGCGTGGCAGCAATATTTGGAATTATTTTTGGACTATTTGATTTAGTTGTATTTATGTTTGTGCAATGGATTTTCAATTGGAAAATTACGAAGTTTGATATCGGCGGAATTACAGATTGGATTAGTTTTTTTTGGGTATTGGTTTTCGGTAAGAATGATAAAGAAAAAGGTTCGAACGATACTGATACCGTAATTATGAAAAAACTTGATAACGATGATAAAATACTGGCGGTCAATGTTAATAGTGAAATTGTGAATTTAAACAAGGAAGAAATTAAGAACATGTTGGTTAATAGTAGGATTCAAGAAAGATTAAAACGAAACAATAACATTAGGAGAGACAACAACAAGGAAACAAAAGCAGGAAAAGGTAAAGTTGGTTACAAGGCTAAAGAGCAGAAAGAAATGGAAGACACAATACAGAACATCGAAAACAACAACGAAGACATTAAAGCATCGTCAAGCAGTCTTTTCTCTCAAACAAATTGTGAATTAGTCAACGGGAAAATTAGCAACAAGATTCTTGGTACAGAAACAGATACAGAGAGTGAAAGTGAAACCATAGATGGCACCCTTTTTTCTAAAACAACAATAACTTCAGCTGCAACAACAACGACAACACGTGAGTTGTCGCATTCAGACCCATCACTTGTTAAAAAAACTAATCATTTTGACGAATGAGGAAATAGTTGAAATAAGGCAGTGATTCAAAATGTTGAAAATGTGAATCAATTTTTACAAATCGGGTTAGAGTTAATTTTTTAACAACCTACATATTTACCGGTGAGAATTTATGAAAGAAGATAAAAGTAAGGTAATAGTGCTATTTGGTTTAATATCAACAATTTCCCAAAAATAACGAGACTTTAGCTATTAATAGGCCAAGAAACAATAGCCAGTATGAAAACTCCAATTAAATTCAACTCACTGAATACATACAATACTTCATTGCATGATACACCAAACTATGATTCAGACTACACCTACTCCTCATGTATGACAAATACTTCAATTTTGTCTGCTTCTACATCCTCCTGTCATTCCTCAAATTCAAATCTGACAACTCCATTAACTGCTTATTCCACGGATAACTATAACGTGAATCACCAAAGTTTACCACCGCCATTTCAATTAGCAATACCACCATCATCAATTTCTTCATTACAAAATTATACCCAATTGGTTCATATTGATCCTCAAATTTCCAACCTTGATACAGGTCATGATCTTTCTCAAAATAATTCATTAAAACAACAACTGCAACAACAACCAATGCAGCAAATATTGCAGCATTCCAGAATCAATTGTAAATTGATCAAACCCGGGAGACAAAAATATAGAATTATATCTTCAAATAATAATATCCTATTTTTGAATCGTGCCTTTATTAAATATATTCAATTTTCTAGAAGGCCAATCAATCACGCTTATCTTATTAACTCATATCATTTACCACATTTAACAACTAATTATATTAATGAATTTTTTACTGTGTTAAATTTTCACCCGATAAAAGTACAATTACCAAAACAAACTCCTATCTACCGAACTAAAATAGTATTGCACTTTAATGGACCTAGTCTTCTATACCATCAAGTTGCCAAAAAAGTGAAAAACAAGGAAAACTTTGAATATCATATTGAAGTTGATTTGTCATTTAGTAAATTCAACCTTTCATCACCAAGTTTGGAAGAAGTGCATATACTTGATAGTTTCATTAAAAATTATTTTATCAACAATATTTTGCTTCTTAAATTTCAAAAATGTGACTACTTCTCCAAAGGATGGTTCCTGGTTGATCTTGTGATCAAAAGTGACGTTATAAAGAATTAATATAGCTTCTATAGATCGTGTAATCTGTATAATACCTGTCAATTATAGAATAGTGTCAATAATATGCTCTAATACCCACACGACGCTTTCCTCAATTGTTTTTTTTTTTTTTTTTTTTTTCTTGAAAAAATTTTCATATAGAAGAATAAAATAGTAAGTTTCCTATCTTGTCTAGTTTGAATCTTTTCGCCCATAATTTCAAGTAATAAACTTTTTAAGAATGTCTGAAGAACTAATGATTAAGCCGTCGACAGCGGCTATTGAAACAGACACATCATCTTGGCCATTACTTTTAAAAAATTTTGATCAGTTATTAGTTCGTTCATCTCATTATACTCCAATTCCAGCAGGTTGTTCACCAACTAAAAGACCTATTGAATCATATGTTAAAAGTGGTATTATTAACTTAGACAAACCATCTAATCCATCATCCCATGAAGTTGTTGCATGGATTAAAAGAATTTTAAGAGTTGATAAAACCGGTCATTCGGGTACTTTAGATCCAAAAGTTACAGGTTGTTTGATTGTTTGTATTGATAGAGCCACTAGGTTAGTTAAATCGCAACAAGGTGCCGGTAAAGAATATGTTTGTATTGTTAGATTACACAGTGCTTTAGAAGATGCTAAGGATATGGGTAGATCATTGGAAAATTTAACTGGTGCATTATTTCAAAGACCACCATTAATTTCTGCTGTTAAAAGACAGTTAAGAGTTAGAACCATTTATGATAGTAAATTGTTTGAATTTGATAATGAAAGAGGATTGGGTGTTTTTTGGGCATCTTGTGAGGCAGGTACTTATATGAGAACTTTGTGTGTTCATTTAGGTATGTTATTGGGTGTTGGTGGTCATATGCAAGAGTTAAGAAGAGTTAGGTCAGGTGCGTTAAGTGAAAACGATAACTTAGCCACATTACATGATGTTTTAGATGCTCAATGGGTGTATGATAATTCAAGAGACGAGACTTATTTGAGAAAAATTATTATGCCATTAGAAACTTTACTTGTGGGCTACAAAAGAATTGTTGTTAAAGATTCAGCTGTTAACGCTGTTTGTTATGGTGCTAAATTAATGATTCCAGGTTTATTAAGGTATGAGAAGGGAATTGAATTATACGATGAAGTTGTTTTAATGACAACCAAAGGTGAAGCTATTGCTATTGGAGTTGCCCAAATGAGTACCGTTGATTTAACTTCGTGTGATCATGGTGTTGTTGCAACTGTCAAAAGATGTATTATGGAAAGGGATACTTATCCAAGAAGATGGGGATTAGGTCCAGTTGCTTTAAAAAAGAAGCAAATGAAGAGTGAAGGTAAGTTGGATAAATTTGGTAGACCAAATGAAAATACCCCTGACTCTTGGAAAAAAGATTACGTTAGTCATGAAAATGATGTTGCACCTCAAGTTCCTGAAGATAAATTAAAGGCACCAGAAATTCAAAAAGCAAAGAGTTCAATGTATGATCCATCCAAGGAAGAAAATAAGGAAGAAAATAAAGAAGAAAATAAAGAAGACAATGTTGAAAAGAAAGAAAATAAGGAAAAGAAAGAAAAGAAAGATAAGAAGGAGAAGAAAGAAAAGAAGGACAAAAAGGAAAAAAAGAGAAAGGCCGAAGATGAAGGTGAAAAGAAAAAGAAGAAGAAGAGTAAGAAGGATTAGATTAGTATTGTTATCGTTGTCATTACATTTATATAGTAGTATAGTAATAAGTTTTTTTATTTGTTTTGTTTTGTTTTGTTCCGTTTATAAGTAAACTGTTTAATTTAATCAGCCATTAATAAAAAAGGTGCTCTATTGTGGGGCAAAATTAACTACTTTTTTACAGCAAAATTTTTAGAAAACCGAGCGCAACTAAACTTGAGAGTCAAGATAATTAATAATCATCTTTAGAATTATAGATATTAAACCACAACAATGTCTTGGGAAGGGTTTAAGAAGGCAATCAATAGAGCTGGTGGTTCTGTAAGTACGACTTAAAAATATTTATCACATAACTTTGTACCTCCACCGTTTACTAACATTTTCACATATATATATCTATATTCCTAAATTAGGTTCTTGTTAAATCTGCTGATAAGGTTACAGACAAAGAATATGACATTGAAGAACGTCGTTACAAAGTTTTAGAAAATGCTGGTAAGGAATTACAAAAGGAGACTAAAGGTTACCTAGATTCATTGCGTGCAGTGACTGCAGCACAAGTTTCAATGGGTGAAACAATCAATAACTTATATGAAGACGCTAGGGCGCTAGGTGGTGCTAATGTTGGGGGGTATTATTTACAAGCAGTCCAAGAATATGATACTGAAACTGTGAAGCAGCTGGATGGTCCATTCAGAGAAACTGTATTAGATCCCATTACAAAATTTGCGACTTATTTTAATGAAATTGAAGAAGCAGTTAAAAAAAGAACACATAAGAAGCAAGATTATGAACAAGCAAAAGCCAAAGTGAGAAGGTTGGTGGATAAGCCAGCAAAGGATGCTTCCAAATTGCCAAGAGCTGAAAGAGAATTGGCGATGGCCAAAGATATTTACGAAGATTTGAACAATCAACTAAAGACAGAATTACCACAATTAATTGATCTAAGAGTTCCATATTTTGATCCTTCATTTGAAGCTTTGGTGAAAATTCAATTGAGATTTTGTACTGAAGGCTATGCAAGATTGGCTCAAATCCAACAATATTTGGATCCATCGACAAGAGATGAGTATGCAAATGGTCAATTAGATAACAAAATTGACGAGTTATTAGCAGAAATGAGCAGATTAAACATTTGTTCTATGGGTATCAAATAAGCTTGATGTGAATTATGTAGTGTTTATAGCAGTTTAAGTAAATTTCATAAAAATCGGCGCGTCGCTCATAGTAAAGGAAAAACTTGGAATCTTCTAGAAACTTCAATGGCGGTGAACGTACCACCAGGTTTCTACGCTATAAATCAGTACTCATTCCCATGCATTCCCTTCCTTAGCATCCTTATTTTTTTTCTTGCAAAGATACAATAATACGCAAAATAATGGTAAAAGAGACAAAGTTATATGACTTATTAGGCGTTTCGCCTTCATCTTCGGATGCTGAAATTAAAAAGGGTTACAGAAAAATGGCATTGAAATATCATCCAGATAAGCCTACTGGTGATACTGAAAAATTCAAAGAGGTTTCAGAGGCTTTCCAAATCTTGAGTGATGGCGACAAGAGAGAGGTTTATGACCAATATGGTCTAGAAGCTGCTAGAGGTAATGCTCCGGCTGGTAACCCATTTGCTGGTCAAGGTGGTGCTGGCGGTGCTGGCGGTGCTGGCGGTGCTGGCGGTGCTGGCGGTCCAGGAGGTTCTTTCCGTTTCAATAGTACTGGTGCTGGTGGACATCCATTTACGCAGGCTGACGCATTTAATATTTTCAATCAATTTGGCGGATTTGAAGATATATTTGGTGGTGGTGGTTCTGCTAGAGGTGGTTCGCCATTCGGTGGAATGGGCGGAGGTATGCACGGGGGTATGCCTGGAGGTATGGGTGGAAATATGGGAGGTGCAATGCCTGGTGGATTCAATGGTATGGGAGGGGGTATGAGTGGTCAAAGTCGTAAAAGGCCTGAACCCGAAATTATTAATTTGAACGTTCCTTGTTCGTTGGAAGAATTATATAAAGGTGGTGTTAAAAAATTAAAAATTAAGAGAAAGGGCTCATCAGGTCAAACTGAAGAAAAAATAATAGAGATCAATTTGAAGCCAGGCTGGAAGGCAGGTACTAAAATTTCATATCCAAATGAAGGTGATTACAAGGATGGTATGAGACAAACATTAAGGCTGATTATTGCGGAGAAGCCGCATCCAGTGTTAAAGAGAGAAGACAATAATTTAAGAGCAGTTGTTGAGCTATCGTTTAAAGAATCATTGTTAGGTTTCACTAAAGGGATAGAAACATTATCAGGTAGAAAATTACATTTAAATAGAAGTTCTCCCACTCAACCAGGTTTAACAGAAACTTTTCCAAGCCAAGGTATGCCAATCTCAAAACAGCCGGGTAAAGCTGGAGATTTAATTGTGGAGTATAAAGTTGATTATCCAATATACTTGAATAGTACCCAAAAGGAAGCTATTAGTTCGAACTTTTAAATCGATAGTTTGAGATAATATTTGGAACTGGTTCACATTTATTTTTTTTCACTTTATTCATTCATCTTTATATACTCATCATCATGTTTTAATGAATTACGCTATACTTTTCGTTTTTAGGTTTTTCAATTTTTTTTGTATACTATAGATTTGATTTATCCAGAATTTTTAGTAACTGTAATCTTGCAGAAAGATAACGAAGATCCAAGTTTTTTTAGTTATTTTGTATCATCAATTCTAAAAATGAGTTTCTCACCACTAACTTTACCCAATTTTAGCATTTCTAGACCTTCATTAACGCTATTCATACCATCTGATAATATTTTTAATGGAGCATGTAAAATTTTGCCTTCAATAACAAACTTATTAGCTATTTTCCAGAATGTATTATGGCATTCTACAATTTCGTCATTACTTTCTATAGTTATCCCATTTAAATTTTCATCTTCACCGCTAATCAAATACACCAAAGTTCCACTTATTTTAACATTTTTTTTTTTTTTCTTCAAAATATTGGGACTCAATGCCAGCAAATTATCCAAATAACAATGTGATAACTCATCACTCAATGCATCGTGTGTTAAGTTGAATGTTGATTCATTACTAACGGTGTCCAGAGCATATTTAATGGTGTCGTCACTCAATCTTTTAATTTTTGAAATGACTTTATCATCATTATAGTCTAAAACAATGTCAGCACCTAACTTTTTTAATAAGTTTTCGTGTTTTAAACTTGCAGTTGTGATAACTTTACAGTTGAAAATTTTTTTAGCTACTTGAATCGCAATCATACCAGTTGCAGTGGCACCACCCCAAATTAACATCCAACACATGGAGTAATCCTCACTAACTTTTAATTTGAATTGGTAAGTAAAACTCATTCCAACTGTCGCCAATCCTAAGTTGATTGAACTTGCCGCTTCAAACGAATCAACCTTGCCACTTGAAACATTCTGAGTAGCATTTTCTAAAAGTTTTAATTCTGAGTATTTTAAAGTAGAACTAGTGGGAACAATGGCAAACTCTTGAAATGATCCATCTGTTGGTGCTGGGGAGTAACCACCATGAGTAAAACTTGAAACAAAATCACCAACTTCAAAATCGTTGACTTTTGACCCTACCTTAACAACAACACCAGAGGAATCTGTACCCAAAATGCAACCTTGCTTACCCCAACCAGAGAGAAAATGTTTATAATCTGTTGGATTGAGAGCATTAGAATATATTTTAACTAGCAATTGATCTTCGGAAGGTATTAATGTTTTACTTGTCACAATTTCGGTCAGTGGAACTTCAAGTCCGGTAAATGCAACAGCTTTATGATTGATGGGGATTGTGCTTAATGTAATTAAGGTCATAATTTTTAAATAGGTTCAAATATATTGATCCTAACTCTACAAAAACACAATTTTTGTTATATATAATAATAAATGAAATTGCTAGTTGCCTTTAAGTAAACCTATTGATAGAAATGTGTGGTTCGTAATTATTGCAACTGCGTTAACACGGGAAATACTCTGCTATCTGCTGACTATTGCCGAATGAACACCGTAAATTCGCGAGCAAGCGTAATTTATTTAGTATGTTTTCAAAAACCGGTCGGGATTTTGCTGTCTACGGGAATCTATATTATACAATTTTTCACTTCCGCGTAGACTAAGTGTAGTTACAATAACCGGAAATTTTGTTCTACAAAATAATTACTCGTACCCATTTTTTTTCCGGTAATTAGTTACTGGTAAATTAATTAATGTTGAGTTAAAAGTTACTGGTGCCAGGATTGAGAAACTAAACGGTCTGTATAATTTACATTATACTATAATTTATTTTACTTTTACTCAAGATCAGAATAAAATAGAAGAACTTATTTATTCAATTTGATTCTTTTATTTATTGTACTCGCCATTTATTGAAATTAAAATCATGTATTAAGCTTTTTTGAATAAATTTATCTTCAACAAATTTGAAGAAATTAAGCTGTCAACAATTTTATTCATGTAAGTAAAGTATAGGAGTTAAGTAGCATATATGGATCGTTAAATTGGTTTTAGGATTTTTGAAATTACTGTGATTGGCAATAAGAAGATAATGAAATTTTTTGTTAATAGCTTGTAGGACATGTTCTTCTTTGTGATTATTTGACGATTATCATACATGACGTCGATAACTGAAATATAATTGTTGTCGAAAAGAGTATGTATTTCTGTGTAAATCTACTCATAAATCCAAATTACTTTACATATTCTTTTACATCCAAAAAGAATATAAAAGAACTTGAAAGAATAACCTCTTTACCAAGATGTGTCAACAAATAAAATTTAAGTGTACTGTTAGTTTATGACAATTGGGCTATGATTTACTTTTTTTCACTACTAGAAAAAATCAAGATAACATGGTTTTTTGATATCAAATACAGTGGTAGCATTTCCTCAAAATGCAATTCTGACTGACTCGAGTATCCTCTCATTTATTTTGAATATTTAAATACAGAAATTTTTAAATTAAAAAAATCAAACCATAAAGCTTAAAACAAATCCCTAAAATGCTTGTTTTGCTGGAAAAGCACTTTACAACCTAAAAAAGTGTACTTCGATATTTAATAAAAAAAACTGTGAATATCAATCTTTAAAACGCTGTGAATTTACAAGTTTTTTTCTGACTAGACCAAACTATTAAAATTCATTTTTAAAGGAAAAGGAACTATTTTCAATTTTGTAACCTTGAATAAGGATTTACAGAAATCCGGTGATAAGTTTAGAGATTATGGTCTTCAAGGTAATACTGAGCCCTTCAATAACTAAAAACAAATGTAAACCACTTATATCATCTCCGAAATTTTATATTTCATTAAATATATATCTATTAGTTTTGTATACAACCTTCACCAGTAAAATATGGTGAACTGTAAAGAAGCAATTTGGAGCTAGGAGACTAAAAGGAATCTCAAAAAGTTATCATGGGTGTACGGAAGTATCATTATTTTTGAAGATGACTTTTTTTCCACAGATTTTAGAGTATGATTACATTAGTTATATTTTTTTTTTTCTAACAAAACATAGATTAACGAGCATCATGTCAGTGATATTGGCATCTGCGGGTTATGATCATACCATTAGGTTTTGGGAAGCTCTTACAGGCGTTTGCTCGAGAACAATCCAGCACAGTGATTCGCAAGTTAATAGACTAGAAATAACATCTGATAAGAAATATCTAGCTGCTGCAGGGAATTCGAAAGTTCGTTTATACGACATAAGATCAACAAATCCTAATCCAGTAACTCAATTTGAAGGTCATACAAACAATGTTACTTCACTCGCTTTCCAAATTGACAACAAATGGATGTGTACTTCAAGTGAAGATGGTACTGTTAAAGTTTGGGATGTGAGGTCCCCATCAGTTCAAAGAAACTATAAGCATAATTGTCCCGTTAATGAAGTTGTGATACATCCAAACCAAGGTGAATTGATTAGTTGTGATCAAAATGGAAATGTTAGGATTTGGGATTTGGGTGAAAATAAATGCACTCATCAATTAATACCTGAAGACGATGTTTCAATTCAAACTATAAGCTGTGCTTCTGATGGTTCAATGCTAGTGGCCGGTAATAATAAAGGAAATTGCTACGTTTGGGAAATGCAAAATACAAAAGATTTAACTATTTTAAAGCCCGCCCATAAATTTAAGTCACATTCAAAATATATTACCAGAGTTTTACTATCTTCTGACTGTAGACATTTGGCAACATGTTCTGCCGACCATACAGCTAGAATATGGTCTACAACAGACAATTTTGGTTTAGAAACGACTCTTAGGGGCCATCAAAGGTGGGTTTGGGATTGCGCATTTAGTGCTGATAGTGCTTATTTAGTTACAGCGTGTTCAGATCATTATGTTAGGTTATGGGATTTAAGTACAAACGAAACTGTCAGACAGTATAATGGGCACAATAAAGGTGTTATATGTGTTGCCTTAAACGATGTGTAAATGTTTACATTTTGTATAACTATCTTTCTCAAATAAAAAAATCCGTCGATTAGAGATTTTTTTTTTCTACTATTGATCTGGATCCGACTTCATATTTTCATATACTTGATATACTTGATATACTCGAAATATTTAAAAACTATAATGGTAATACATTTCTCAAATTTATACCAGCATAAATCGATAGTACTAAAAATTTATAAGACAATTCTTCAAAATGCGTTATTCTTGAAGGTTCCTGGGTTTGAAAAATTTCAGCTTATAGATAAAATACGTTTAACGTTTAGAAAAAACAAATCAACACCAAATTCTATAGTGGTGAAGAAACAATTACAAAAAGCTTTAAAAATTAACAATCTTATTGTACAATGCTACAATGTTTCAAATGAGGACCAAATTTTTAAAGCGTTATTACTAGAAATTAATCCTAATAAATTCAAAGTTAAGAATACAGACTCTAAAGATTATAAATTATCTTTGGTAATACAGTCAAATAAAAAAGAATATAAGAAACAATCACTGAAAGAAGCCAAACTTGATCAAAAAAGGGAAAGAAATTTATCGACTCGACAAAATATACAACTAAAGTCTTTCATAGAAACTTATCTTGATAAGTCTTTTCTTGCACCATATAAATCACGATTAGATAAGAAATATCTTAATGATATAATAGCGTCAAAAGTGTTACATAAAAAGAGAAAAAGATATTTGGACACCTTGTCCGATAAATTACATAGGGATTCAAGTTCTAGAATTAAAAGGGTGACAGGGACGTCTAAATGGATCTATATTATAAATACGCCATGGAATACGGATTTACGTACCCAAAGTTTTAGGTTAATAGGCGAAGTTAGAAAAAGACACGGTACAAATTTGCTCGATTATAATGAAACTGAAGAATATAGATCTAAATGGTTATGGGTCTCGGAGCAAGAACAAGCTTGGGAAAAGGGATTGAAACAGTGTGGTTTGATAAAGACAGTAACTGAAAACGAAAATAAGTTTAAAGATAAAAGTGAAAGTGAAGATAAAAACACCAGCGGGAATGGAGAACGCACCGAAGACTGGACTTGGGTTTTCGAGTCAGGTAAAAAGTTAGTTGATGTAGAGAAGAAAGAGATAGATAGGCAAGTCGTGGAATTCAACAAACGACAAGGACTTATTAATGAAAAAATTCAACCTAAATTTGACGATATATGTAACAAAAGTAAAAAAAATGTAATAAGGTTGATCAAAGAAATGAAAATCAAGCAAATTGGACCTTATACTGATGTTGTCGAAAATGATTTAGGAGATTTATTGACGAAACATGGATTCAAAGATCCTCTTGAAATACCAAATATCAATGCTTGGAAGTGTAGCAAGAAGAAAAATTAAAACGTGACAATATTCAATAGAATTATATAGAAATAAAAATATAAAGATAATTTGTATATATTATAATAGTCATGAAGTCATTAAATTTTCGTAAAGAGATATTAAAAATAAACTCAGGAAATATTCTGATAAGAATTTTCTGATTTTTGAATGTCTGAATGCTCCATTACCTTAAAGGAAGAAAATTTATCTATTAACTCATCTGTATTTATTTTCGGATCATCCATCTTCATGTCATGTAGCATCTTAACAATACCGTCAACTGATTCGCTGACGTTTAATTGTTTTAAATCTAGATCTATGTCTATGTAATCATCTAATAAAATAATATTGTTTTCAAACCTTCTGGAACTAAACCAAGGTAAATTTATTTGTGTTCTCATAAACAAAGCTTCTGAGATAAGTTGTCTTTTATAAAATTCCGAGCATAAATAATGTTTTTTGCAGCAAAACCTTGTATTGTAGGATCTAGGTAGTTTTAATTTTGTTACCAATGAGTTAACTTGAATGTCCTTAATTTTATTCGAATCTTGAAATCTGCAAAGTGGATAACCACAATAATGCTCTATAATCCTCTCCTCCACCAAATCTTCGTAAGCTTTGTTTGAAAGATACCTTGAAGCCAATTTTAAAGTATGTTTGTCACAGTTACCACTCATCAAAAGTTCGATTATAGAGTATGTAAATTGATTCGCTTCCTTTGGCGTTAATAAAGGCTTACCAAGATATGGCTCTGCCACCATCTTGAATTTTTCCAAATTAATTGTATTGCTATCAATTATTGTGTATTGTGAGGTATCCGTTTCGATTGCCATATATTATTCGTTTTCTAAACTTGTTACTATAAAAAGATAAATAATTTTGAAAAAGATAAAGTACGGGGGTGCTGTTAAATACTAGTGGAGCGAAGATGTTAGTACGCAAATGATACTGCTAATCATTCAGTTTATTCGATTTACCCAGAGTGGAAATTCAATTTTGATAAATACACATGGAACCGGTGCTCCCACAAAAAGATTTTGAGCTAAATGCTTCTACATCATCTCCAAAACTAAGCACTATGTGTAAAAGAAAATTAGACCAAGAAGTTATCAATTCTTTGAAAATAGACTCTCCGCCCTCTTCGTTTTCTGACGTGAACATGAATGTATCTGTTTCTCAAATATCTCATCGATCTGAGTCTAGAGGCAGGGCGAGAGAAAGATTAACTCTTTCAACAAATGATGTGAAAGTTTTGGGGAAACATCAAAGTGGAATGACCCTTTGGAAAATACTGATGACCGAGTTTAATATAGATGGTAATGGCAACGATTTGGATAGTACACAGAGTCATGAAGACAATCCTGATTATGAATATTCTACTTCAAGTCTAGAAATGTTGGTGAACTTTATCAAATTACCTGTATATTTAGAAACTTTCATGGGGTTTGGGTTGTTTTATAGTTTGGTTGTCTTTTTAAAATCCTTGGTTACTATTCCATTACGATTCATCATACAGACTTTGATGTTGGTGCAGCTTTTACAATTCAAAAAGAGGAAATTGAATTTTCAGAAATTAATTCAATATAAAAACGATACACTGTCTGTAATATTGTTGGTGTCAACATTATTTTTACTAAAAAATTTAGATACAAGTAGAATATATCACAATATCAGGGCTGGAACAGCTGTCAAGTTGTATTTTATGGTAGGATTATTAGAAATTGCGGATAAATTATTAAGTGCAAGCGGTCAAGATATACTTAAATTGCTTTACAATCTGGATTTCGTTTGTGAAACTAGCAATAAAATAAGATTCAACTGGGTAAAATTCTTGGGGGTTGGTTTTGCTTTATTATTAACAATCATTTATTTATGGTTTCATTCCTATATTTTGGTTTATGAAGTTATGGCATTGAATGTTGCCATAAATTCATACTCAAATGCTTTATTAACATTGATTCTTTCAAATCAATTTGCAGAATTGAAAAGTGCAGTTTTTAAGAGAACTGAACGTGAAGGTTTATTCCAAATTGCTTGTGCAGATTTGAATGAAAGGTTCTTACTTCTAGTCATGTTAATTATTATATCCTCCAGAAATTTATTGCAGATCTGTATAAATAGTGCGTCTATTCACGATTTGTTTAATAATATGAAACCTAATTCTTGGTACAGTCATTTAACTTCTTCCAAGCATATGGATGACTGGATTGGCTTATTAATGGGACCAACTATAGTAATGATTGGATCTGAAGTCTTGGTTGATTGGTTGAAACATTCTTATATTATTAGGTTTAACCATATAAGGCCTAAAATTTACAAAAAATATATAACAATACTCGCCAATGATTATGTTGATGGATTTACTGCAAACAACTTGGGAAGATCTGGCAATAAAATTGTTGAGGAATTTCCTAGTATGTTGACGAAGAGGACGGGGTTTCCTGTATTTACTGCTATTATTGTTTTTTGCAAATTAACGGTTTTTCCTTGGTTAAGTTACTACTTGGCAAATACTGCAAAAAGGTACAGTATTTTTGTTTCTGCTGGCTTGGGAATTAGTTTTGTCTTTTTGTTGGTGTTTTTGAGGTTAATTTTATCATTGGCATTGTTTAAATGGTCCAAGAAACTCTTAAGAACCAGGCATACCATGAAACCACTGGCAGACTATGTTAAAGGAAGTCCAAATGTTACATTAACAGATATAAGTGATACCAGAAAGATGCTATATACGGAAAATGAAGTTGCTCCTCCAACTTTGGAAGATCAGAGAATTCAAAAAACGTTGAAAAAGGGAGATGAAAAGCTAAATGCAGTTCTGAGGTTTGAAATGGCCGATAAAAATATATGGTAAAAGTATATAATTCAATATAAAATAATAAGAAATAAATTGACGAAAACAGCAAACGCGGTTAACAAAATTTTCTCTTTTATACAGTTTCTTTGCGTATGGTTTCTTAGTGAAGAAGAGAAACATAAACATACTTACAATGGCAAGCAATAAACTACAGCCCATTACGGCTAAGTCTTTTGATACGGAAGATTCTCCTGTTTTTTCTACTGGAAATTTTTCTGCAAAGTATATTAAGCGTAATGCTGTGAATAACAATATAAACTCGAACTCTAACTCCAACTCCCACACTGAAGGTATAACTCCACCCCCAATCGCAGGATTACAAACCTCTGATATCAACGCATCTAATCCAATTACTATTGCAGGTGGGTTTTCAGAGGCTTCTCCGGGTATATCTACTTCAAGAATTGGGGCCAGTTTCAATAACCAATCTAGAAGGGAGAGTTTATTGAGTTCATCTATTTCGAGAAGTTTGGCTACTCACATTCATAAACCAAATAACTATATTCCTGATAGCAGTATCGGAGCACTATCTTTATCAATGAGGAAACCGCAGTCTATTACAGAGAATGATATGGTCAGTATTGTTGAGAGGCATATACCAGGTGATGATGCCATCGCCAGCGATAACGATCTCGTCAATAAAACTGATAAAAAGGCGAGGTCTAATGTAACTAATGGTAATATTGAACCAGCTGGAACTAATTATAATTCCATGAAACTCCCTGGTGGGTTTTTAAGTAGAGATATTGAACATTGGGTTAATGAACACAAAGAATCACAGACTCCAGCACTGAGAAGAACTGCCAGTTCAGGATCAATACCGGGTTCTAATATTAGTGGATTGTCAAACAGTAATAATAACTCAAATATTGAAAATAGAAATGATGGCTTTGGTTTTAAGGACATGATTGTTCCGGGTGGATTCAGACGAAGCTTTTTGGCGAGCAGACCAAGCCAAAATAGAAACAGTAAAGGGAAAAAAAATGCATTTATTACTAATAATTTCATTGAATTTTTAACAATATATGGGCATTTTGCCGGTGAGGATTTACGAGAAGATGATGACAGTGATTATGATGAAACTGAAGAGGAAGAGGATGAAAGTGATTATGATGAAGCTGAAGAAGAGGCACTCGGTGATGACAGTGATGAAAATTATTTGGCAGTGAATAACAAGAATTCCAGGATCAATACATTCACGAGAGGGAGAAATTCTGTACTTTCATTTGGGTCTGCATCTTCTCCCGTATTGGGACCTAACCATTTAAAAACTCAAATATTGAAAAAAGCTGGAGCAAAGAAGAAGACATTTAACAAAGATAAACATCATGGTAAAAAAACTTCAACTACAAAAGCTTTCTTGTTGTTACTTAAAGCATTTTTAGGTACTGGAATTGTTTTTTTACCCAAAGCTTTTTCAAATGGTGGATTATTATTTTGCAATGTTATGATTGTGATATTCTCAGTGGTTTCTTATTATTGTTTTGTTATCCTGATTAAGACTACTCATAAAGTTGGAGTCTCTGGTTACGGTGATGCTGGGTTTAAAATTTACGGAAAATTATTCCAAACAATTGTTCTTTTATCTTTGACTTTATCCCAATTGGGGTTTTCTTCAAGTTATGTAGTTTTTGTTGGTACAAATTTTAAAGAATTGGTAAATGCAATCTGGAATACTGAGTATACCATTGAATTTTTTATTTTAATTCAATGCGCAATTTTTGTGCCATTATCATTGACTAGAAATATATCAAAGCTGGGATTTACTGCTTTAGTTGCAGATGCCTTTATTCTGTTTGGTTTATTGTATATTTATTTTGAGTCATCTGTTTACTTGATTGATAATGGTGTTTCAAATAAAATTTCAATGTTTCAGCCCAATACTTGGACATTATTTATCGGTACAGCCGTATTTGCATATGAAGGTATTGGATTATTAATCCCAATTCAGGAATCCATGGCCGAACCTGAAAAATTCAATAAATTACTACTTTCAGTTATGATTATAGTAACATTTGTTTTTACAACTTTGGCCAGTATATCATACCTCAGTTTTGGTGATGATGTTCACACTGTTATTTTGATGAATTTTTCAAAAAATGCGACCACGCTGACTGTTCAATTGTGTTACACACTGGCTATTTTACTTTCAACTCCAATTCAATTGTTCCCAGCAATTAAAATTTTGGAAAATTATTTATTTCACAAAAACCGTAAGACATGGGAAGACCGTATCAGGAGGAATTCGGAGGCAAGATCGCTGATAAGTGGAGAAAATAACTTTACTTATGATTCAATTGAGCAATCTAATAATCTTACCCTACAGCCCGTTATTTCAGAGTCATCTCAATTCTCATCATATAACGATAATTTAATTAACAATGAAGGGTTATTATCCGGTAAATCAGACACCGCTATCAAGTGTATGAAGAATATTTTGCGTGTGTCAATCGTAATCGCAATGTGTACAATTGGTTATGTGGGATCGAATAAATTAGACAAATTTGTGTCTTTAGTGGGTAGTTTTACATGTGTTCCCTTAATTTACATTTATCCTTCAATGTTGTATTTAAAATGTTTCGGTCAAAAGATGAGCATTCTGTCGAAATTGGCCAATCTTTTGATTCTTATAGTAGGCTGTATTTTGATGGCATATACTAGTTTTAAAACGATTAATGACTGGTAAGTTTTTAAAATCTTTATAGACTTTAGAATTAATACATATAGTATATAATCTGAGGAGGATTACATAATAAACCGTGAGAAAAATATTCTGTTTATTTTTTTACATTTTGATGCTGCCAATAGGATACAATTGCCTTATTCGGCGTATGACGTATTCTACTATTTTTAAATTATATCAAGTAGGCTTTAATGGTATAATGTATGCTAAATTTTGGCATGATGAATAGTATAAAATTAATGATTTTCTTTTACCAGATAGTGGAATTAGATCTTAAATTGCAGAAACAAATGGTACCTATAGTAAAAGGTTTAAGTCCAATTGAAACAATTTGAAGTGACAGCGAGAATTTTTTTTAGCATAACATTTCATTTTCAATTTTGTTTTCATTTCTATTGCACTGCTTTTCACTGCTTAGATCCAATATCACCTTATCCAACATGGGTTCTATTTCAGATGCTTCTGTTTCACGACCAAGAACTTCAACATTGTCCAAAATAGGAAAATTGTTCACTGCAGGAGCAAATTCTGCAAAAACAGACAAGGAAAAGGAGAAGGATTTTAAGCCGGCATCAGGCAGACCTTCAAGATCAAATTCACAAAGAAAAGCATCATCACAATCAGTTCAGAACGCTTTAAACCTTCGTACAACGTCCACCAATTCATCATATGTTTCTTTAAATTCTGATAATGTTACTGCTTATTCTCCAAATCAATCACTATCCTCGCAACAGCAACATTTTTCTAAACAGCTCAATGATAAAATAAGTCAGCTCCAAATAGCTCAAGACACAAAATCGTCTAATATTTCCAATACTGCCGCCAATATCCAGCCAAATCGTCATAATCTTGTACATTCCGCAAATTCCTCTTCTTCTATGGCCCATCCGCCACAATCATCCGCCTCCACAGCCGGAACTCCAACCAATGGAGCAGCGTCAATTACGAATAGTAATAATAGTATGTCAAGAAATACTTCAATAAGTAGGCACAACAAGCAGCAAATTCTTCCTCGATTTCAAATATTACTAGATGGTTCACATGATCACCATCTTAGAAACAATAAACGTCAAGAGAAATTAGGGCAAATGGTGAAAGATTGGTTAGGAGGTGGTAAAAAGATGAGATCGGATGCAGTTTCGGCCATCCCAAACATTTTGTCTTCAAACAATCTAGGTGATTTAGATGATGAAGTGAAAGCTGTTGTTGATAATGCTAAACAGAATAATCTACCGCCTACCTTGTTTGCTTCGCTCTTAACACAAGTTAAAAAAGGAGATATACAACAGTATACCAATGGTAATAATGTATTACAACAGCCTACTAATTTGGTGAGTATTCATAAGAATAAAGAGTGTAAAGTAGAATCATTCGTTGAAAAATATGGTAAATGTCAAGAAGTTGTTGGGCGTGGTACTTTTGGTGTTGTTCGTATTGCACATAAAAAGAACTTATCTGGCGATAACAGTGACAAAGAAATATTATTTGCAGTTAAGGAATTTACCAGAAAACCTACCGAATCGGATAAAAAATATTCCGGTCGATTGACAAATGAGTTTTGTATCTCCTCGTCATTAAAACATTCAGGTATTATAAATGCCTTTGATCTTTTAAGGGATGGTAACGGAGATTATTGTGAAGTTATGGAATATTGTTCAGGCGGTGATTTATATTCTTTAATCATTACAGCGGGCAAATTGGAATATGCTGAAGCTGACTGTTTTTTTAAGCAGTTAGTTAGAGCTGTTCATTATATGCATAATATGGGTGTTGCACACAGAGATTTGAAACCAGAAAATTTGTTGTTGACTGCAGATGGTACTTTAAAAGTGACAGACTTTGGTAACGCAGAATGTTTTAAAATGGCATGGGAAGATGAAGTTCAATTGAGTAGCGGAGTCGCAGGTTCATCCCCATATATTGCACCAGAAGAATACATTAACAAAGAATTTGATGCCAGAGGTGTAGATATTTGGGCATGTGGTGTCATTTACATGGCGATGAGGACTGGAAGACAGTTATGGAAAGAGGCCCGAGTTGAAGACGAGTTTTTTGGCGAATACCTGAAGAAGAGAAAAGATGCCAAAGGTTATGAGCCTGTTGAATGGTTGAAGAGAGCAAGGTGTCGAAATGTGGTTTATTCTATCCTGGATCCAGTTCCGGATAGAAGAATTACTTCAATACAGATATTAAACAGTGAATGGATGCGTGAGATCATTTGCTGCAAGAATTAATTTATATATATATTTGCGTAAATATATACTAAATATTTAATATAACTCCAAACACGGGTTTGGGGATAGATGTTCACTAAACTAGTAAGAAAAAAAAATACTGAACGAAAAGCAAGAAACAGTTAATAAGTAGTGGAAAAGTTTATCAGCGAATAGAATTTCTTGCTCTATTTTTTATGATTTTTTTACCAGTTTTTTTAGGGACTCTGATTCTGTCTTGTTCACTCCAACTGTCATATACAAAAAAACAATTAATATATTTTCCATACTGTATCTAGCAAAGTTATTCATGACCAGAGCACACCATGTCTTCAAGAAATAGCCGATCTCACACAACCTCACCATACACTTATACTTACACATTCACAGTTCCTGCTGTGGAGTCACTGCAGTACCATTACAAGAAGTGGATCTTGTATTTATCTTCAATATTTCAGCTTATAGTACACAATTTGTTAAAAAGCCCCACAGCTTTTATTTTGTGGCCCTCCACAATTGCATTAATATTGTCATATCCCTCATTGTACGACTTTTACTCTTCCCCTTCTTTAGTATATTCCAATTTATTTGATGCCTCAAAATACGTCAAATCCGTTTCAATAATAGAAACTGAATCGAATACCTTGCCAGACTTTACAATAAAATCTTTTTGGATTCAACCCAGTTCGGAAAATAATCAACCATTTACGGATGATTTTAAATCTAATGTACTTACAAAAGACTTCCTTGTTGAATTATTTCATATTCAATCAATAATATTCAAAGACTTAGAAATTTCCTATTTGAATGACAAGAAATATGATTCTCAAAGTATTATCATTCATTCACCTTTGGATTACTGGTCAAATGACTACGAAAAACTAATGAACGATGGAAATATTATGAAAACGATCCAAGCAAAAGGCTGGATCACTCCGCATGGTTTAGAGCCATTATGTTATGTCAATATTTTTTTAGGTATAGTTAAAACTGACAGTTTGATCAAGACTGCTCAAGCTTCAAGAATAATAGTGAAGTATGGACTAAATTCTACAATAGATGAAATTTTAAATTTAAACCTTGAACATTTTAAAAATGAATTTCAGAATTTCAGAATTTTAGATGATAACGATAATGAATTTAAATCAACTATTTTTGAGATTAACTCAATACCTTGTTCATCTTTAGAATTTTACCTTATAGCTTTTATACCTATATTGGCACTTACTTATATAATTATTTCAATGTCAAGGTTACACAATGTAAAGTCCCGCATTGGATTGATACTTGCCTTTTTTGTTCAAAGTATTCTATCAATTTTTGCAAGTTCAACATTAGCTTCTTATATTTTCAGAAATTCAGAATTATTACAGATACCACTGCCATTGATATTATTTATACCGTTTTCATTAGGTCTGGAAAATATGTTTAGATTGGTACTTGCCATTTCAAACACTTCGGAGGAATTAAACTTGGCGGTGAGGATAAAAAATGGTGTCACATGCAGTGGCCCTGTTTCAGCAACCATTGTCCTTATCACTAGTGTTATCCTTTCCATCGTGGGGATGTGTAGTAACAAATCGTGTACAAAACAATATTGTTTATTCACATTAATTTGTATTCTTCTAAATCATATATTGGAATATACTTTTTTCCTATCAATTTTAAGTATTGATTTGAGAAGGGTGGAATTAGAAGATTTATTACAAAGAAGTTATCCGAGCAATCAGAAACAAGATTATATTAACAATAATGACACTATTACAACGACCAAGAAAATAACGCCTTCATACAGTGATGATCCCGTCTTTTCTTTTTCAACGTTTGACAATAATTCCGATTTTTATGGTGGAAGTTTGTCTTATAAACAGGCATTGGGTAAAGTGTTGGTCAAATTTAAATTACCTTTGTTTGATACTATAACTTCAAGTATTACAGTTTTAGTTTTAGGTGTTTACGTAATAATACAATGGACAAATGGCGTAAATGTTAGATCCAAAAATGGTCAACTTGATATTTTTTCAAACAAACGTGGGTTTGCTTTGGAATTATCAAAATTACATAGTTATAAGAATTCACATGTTATTAATATTTTCAATCCAATTTTTATCACAAGTATTTCGGCCGAATTCCCAGATGGCACACTTTTTGGCACAACTTATCGTTTTGATATTTTTTACTTCCTTGAATTTTTCTCATTTTTAACTTTCATTCTCTCAGCTTCATTTCTTGCTCTTAAATTATTAACGAAAAAAAATGCATTAATCTTATCCTCAAAAAAGTCACTTACCAGCAAGAGTTTGTTAGTTTCAAATGATTCGAATGATTCAAACCATTCATCAACATTGCTAGGTGCCATAATAAATCATAATTCTCCAACATCCTTCCATTCAAAAGAACTGATTAAGGGTCATTTTTTGGATATTGTCAAACTTTGTACATCTGCGTGTCCATTCATTATTTCAGTTGGTATGGATCACAAGGTACTAGTTTGGTCTCCATTAGCTGATCCGGTTCCAACTCCTACTCAAGTACCTGTTCCCACAAACTTTTTGCCAATTACTCATGTCATTATGTCCGATTCTGGTTCTTTGATCACTGTTTTTAGTAAATCGGGTGTTGTCAAATGTTGGTCGAGGTTATCTATGTCTTGGGCGTGGACTATTGACGTAGAAGAATTAAAAGGAACTATTCCATTAGACTCATTTTTCCGTAAAAAAAGCAAATTTATTATTGGCCGTCGTCGTCTAGTTTCTCGTACTACCAAACTGGAACATTCAAAAAACATGAAACTTAAGAATCATGAAAACTCTAATGATGAGACAGAAGTCACTAAGAGGAGGGCAAGAAGTAATCAGAGAAGTAGTATCCCCTTACATAGAGCCATGTCTATTGACTCAAATTTCGATCACAGTACAGATTTGAATCAGTTGACTCTCAATACAAGTATGGAATTTATTATTATTTTGAGAACTGGAATAATTGTCACCGTGGATTGTACAGCAGGGGAGGTTGAAAGGTCAGTTTTGTGTGATGTTCCAGTATTATGTGCCAAAAAATTATCATCCCCTAGAGTTAACGATAGAATAGTTGGTATTAAAGAAGATGGTTCTTTGGTTGTTTCTACTGTCATTAATAATAAATGGAAGAGTAGAAATGTTAAGATCGACATAGCAAATTATAATATGGGTAAGAGTTTGATCACACCAGCCGCTTTGCTAAGGTATCAAGAAGTTGGGCAAAATCATATTAATAATAATTTCAAAGGCGCTTCGCCTAAAAAGAAAGTTGAATTTGATGAATCATCTGGTCTCTTAAAAAATTTTGTCATGGAAACTGTTCCATTTGTTGGTATGATTGTTCGAGCCTTTTGTTTGAAAGCACAATTGATTGACGTTCAAACTGGTACTTTGTTGAAAGAATGGCCAATTGAAAAATTTAGGCCGAATACTTTTAAAGTTTTTCATTCTGAACCGTCACATTGTCGATTCTGTGGTTGTGCTTCAGTCGGTTCATTCAGTGTCGCATATACAGGACTAGAAACCAACACTTTAATAATGCACACTTTTACGATTGATAATCGTGCTAAGAATAGCATTTGTTTAAGAGTTGAAAGAGATTCAAGAGAAACAAGATGCTTAGGTTTTGCAAGTGTCACAGAACATCAGCATTGGTTACGAAATGTTGAAGGTTGGTGCCCAACTGATTTGAATATATTAATGGGTGTTCGTAAAAAGGGGGATGGAGATGATTATAATGCCACTGATAGTGGAACTGGAATGTATAATGATTCAGCTATCCAATTTGATAGTAAAAGTGTTTCAACGGGGGTTGTAAATAAACTATGGGATGGATCGTCAGATGGTATCAGAAGAAGAAATTATGGTGGTGATAGAAGAGTTAGCCTACATGGAACTGAATATACTGGTAATCAGTATCCTAAATTAAGTGATATATGGGAAGGCTGGACTATGTCATACGATGGACAAGTTAAATATTACGAAATTCCAGACGGATCCGACTCTGGTTTGCTAATCAAAAAATTAGGACCCGTTTATAAGTTTGGACATAAATCTATTGTTGTTAGTTTTGGTAATATCATGAAGATATTATATTTAGGTAATGATAATTTGATTGAAGAAGGAGAGCCTGATAATGAGAGTTTGTCACCAATGAGCCAAGCCTCCAGTTCTTTGAGCTTTATCAATAGGAGAAGAAAATTAAGATTAAAGAAGTATGACTTAACGCATTCTACAAATTTTAATGATACTAATGTTGCCGAAAATGCCTTGGAAAATTAATTAATCTATTTTTATTGTTTATTGGTATATGTAAAATAAATATAATATGCACAATTTGATTCTACTCTGTACTTTAATGATGAAGAAGTTTAAAAGTGCCGCACATAGGAAACTTTCCGAATCTGGACGGCCACCAGCTGTGACTCAATTTTTCCGAACACAAGTATTTAAATCATCACAAATCCTTCAACTCTCCATAATAATTAATATTCATATCTGCAAAAAAGTCTTCAAAAACAAATATGACTTTTGATATCACCAAAATTGCTAGACCAAATGTTCTAACTCTTGAACCTTATCGCTGTGCAAGGGACGATTTTAAAGAAGGTATTTTATTGGATGCCAATGAAAATACTCACGGTCCATCATTCAGTAACATGACTAGTATTGAAAAAGAATTAGAACTTAATAGGTATCCAGATCCTCACCAAATTAAATTGAAAGAACAGTTATGTGACTATAGGAATTCTGAACGCCGTTCTTTAAAACCATTAAAAACTGAAAATATTTGTTTAGGCGTTGGTTCTGATGAAAGTATTGATGCATTAATGCGTTGTTTTATGAGACCTGGAGTTGACAAAATGCTTATATGTCCACCAACCTATGGTATGTATTCAATATGTGCTGTGGTTAATGATGTTGAAATTGTTAAGGTTCCTTTGGACCTAACAACTTTCCAAATTCAGCCACAAAAAATTTTAGAAGCCATAATATCAGATGATAAAATCAAGCTCGTTTACATTACTTCACCTGGAAATCCCACAGCTGCTAAAATAGATGAAGATTTATTGATGGAATTATTGGACAAAGTTGAAAAAATCACTTGGAACGGTTTGATCATCATGGATGAAGCTTACATTGATTTTTCTCCAGCCGGATCATCTGTGTCTTCATTGGTTAATGAGCATCCCAACCTAATTGTCCTTCAAACTTTATCTAAAGCTTTTGGTTTAGCTGGTATTAGACTAGGTGTCACTTTTGCTACTTTTGAAGTCTCCAAATTGTTGAATGCAATCAAGTACCCTTATAATATTAGTAACTTGACTAGTGACGTTGCAATTAGGGCTACAACAAAAGAAAGTTTGATAGAAATGAAGAAAAAGCTTAATAGTATTGTCGCACAACGTAAGATTGTCTTAGACAAACTTTTAAGTTTGAAAGGTGTTGGTAAAAATATTGGAGGATTAGACTCAAATTTTATTTTGATACAAATTCTTAATAATGAAGGAGTTCCTGATAATAAAACTGCTGAGAAAGTATACATAAAATTGGCCACTGAAAAAAATGTTGTCGTTAGGTTTAGGGGTAAAGAACTGGGTTGCAGCGGTGCTTTGAGAGTTACCATTGGTACCGAGGAAGAAAATAGGTCTTTGATTCAAGAATTTGAAAAAGTTTTGAAAGAAGTCCTGAACTACTAATTTACGTTTCTATAGCTTTTTAATATGTCTATATTAAAATTATTACAGAATATATATAAGTTCTAAAATTTATTCCAAAGCAAATTTAGCAAAGTTTGGAAGAACAAAAGAAGCTTCGTGAATTTCTTTACTATAATATCTGTATAATTTCTTCTCTGAATCAGGGTGTATGGATCTTAAAGGTTTTTTAAGATCAACACTCTTGTTCTTAGAGCAAACCATGAAACCAATTTGACCAGAAGGATATGTTGGGATGGTGCAATAAGAATATTCCGCAACTGGAAAAACCTCAGAACATGCTTTCTTTAAATCCTTAATAATGTCCATATGAATCCAAATGCTCTCCGCTTGGGTCGAAATAACACCATTTTCGGTTAAAGCATCAGATAATAATTGGAAATACGGTTTTTGAAATAAAGAAGCTGCTGGACCTTCAGGATCTGAAGAATCAGTAATGATAACATCAAAAGTATTTTTGTAATCATCCAAAAACTTGAAACCATCACCAATATGAACGGTGACCTTTGGGTGTTCAAAAGATTTGGACATTTCTGGTAAATACTTTTTGGCATTCTTAATAACACCCTCATCAATGTCACATAAAATTGCTTGTTCAACACATTCGTGTTTCACAATTTCTCTCAAAACACCTCCATCACCACCTCCGATGACAAGAACTTTCTTAGGATTT
Organism: Kregervanrija pseudodelftensis; assembly: GCA_030580115.1. NCBI lineage: Eukaryota > Fungi > Ascomycota > Pichiomycetes > Pichiales > Pichiaceae > Kregervanrija > Kregervanrija pseudodelftensis. The sequence goes on along the minus strand of JAKTSJ010000073.1, from coordinate 4,142 downwards.
GGATGAGAGTTCAGAGCTAAATGTGTGATCATTTCCTGGTATGAGAACTCGTCTCTTTCGGTAGCTTGAATGGCACCATCTAAAACCAATACATTACCATAATCTGTCGATTCAAAAACCAGAAGATCTTGATACTTAGTTTTTTCGACATTAAGAATCTTTTTGACTCTTAAGGACATGGCCTGACCAGGCCACATAGTGTCGGAAACTTCAGCGAACCAGCCGTTCTTTATCATTGGATGAGATAATTCTTGAGACATGTTTGTGTGCATACGTTACTAAAGGATATGAAGTAGAAGAAAACCAAATGAAAAAGTGGGAATTGAGTGATTTATAAAAAGATTTATGTCATTCGAAACTGGAAAATTTTTCAAGCTTTTGTTTTGCCCAATCCGGACCTCATTCAAAGATATTATGTGGTATTTGGATAATATCTTGTCAAAAAAATGGGTTTTTCTTTCTCAAAATATTATCCAATATTTCAACAGATTTGATAGACAGCAAAAGCTATCTTATCTGACAGAAGTTGAAGCAGAAACGGAAGTTTAGGTATCAGAGCCATTATGGCCGTTTTCGTCTTTTGGAGGAGGATTTAGTGTGCACCGCGGAAAGTATATATTTTATTTCGACATTACTTGTACCGTGTTGTGTTTTGCTATGTGTATTAAAAAGTTAATCTGAAAATATGAAAATATAAACTTATTACTAAATTTTATGATTCATTTACCTAGGTCTCTACTCTGATGTATCGATCGCATATTTCATGCATTCTTACAAAATTGCACACATTGAACATAACCTGTAACCTGAACGATTGAGCTCAGTCAGATGTATCACTGGTTCATTTATATATGTATCGTCATTTGAATCAATAGGAGTTAAGCCGTGTGAAAATGCATTGCAAAATAGGACTCATTGGAGTTTGATGAAATCCATTTAAAGTCAAGGATAGCTTAATATTACATTTGTTTTTGGATTGCCAGATTTTTTGGATCTAACTTTGGGATGAGATTATAAACTAATTTAATTTTTGTGGAGTAATAATAGGTATTTGAAACTAGTCTCTACGTAAAATTGTGACCAAATATTATTTTTAACTAAAGTATTTTTTTCTGATCCTCATCACTGGATTGTAGCAAAGGTATAATTTGCTTTAAAACTTATAGGTTCTTCTAAGCGGCTTTACAAATAAACTTCATGTTAATAATTTTCAATACAGGGTTAAACCTTCATAACGGGTATCAAAATACGTTTATTTCAGTTCATCTTCTTGCTTTCCGCAACTTTTACATAATCTAGTATCTTTTCTCTTTTCTTATTAAAAAAACAAAACAAAAAGTAAATCGTAATTAATTTTAAGACAATCAAAGCAGATAGAAATTAATTCATACGTTTCAATAACCACGTTACAATAAAGGAAAAGATTGCATAATGCTACAGAATTGCGGTCTTTAATTTGACGAGGTGAATTGTGTCCTTTTGTAACATAATATGATTTATTGATCTTCGAAGTTTATGAATATTTAAAGTCATACTACTTTTTAATGTTATTCAATTTTGAATTCAGATCCAACTTCTTGACCAATCCCGATCAATTACTCATTCGTACCTGATAACTAATTTTGAGTCATCCATGTAATTCTTGTTTAAATTAATAGTAAAAATAACTAGATTATGGGGCTTAATAAACATATTATAAATATTAGCTAATATATATCGGAGATTCGAAAGTAGAACGTATGAAAACTTAAAGTTAAGAAATTAAGAAAGCTGATGCATGATGATTAGCAGAGCGAAAAATGTGTAAGCAATCGCTACACCGCCCAGTTGACTAAGCTGACGTAAAAACTTCTTTCTATTTGTTGATGACATGTCTTGAAATTAAACAGGTATAAATACTGTGTTCCTTCCTCGTATTTTTTGAAACTGATGTTAAAAATATTACTATTATCAATATTGCAAACAAAATTTGCTAAGTAATGTCAACTAATTCTTTAAAGTCAATTATCAATAGACACACAACTACAAATACTAAAAACGAAAAAATGGTTAACTTCAGATCTATTTTGAAAATTCTTTACTGTACCGAACAAGCTGAAGGAGTTGGAGCAAAAGTAAGAAGATCAATTGGTACAATTGGCATGAGAAATTTTACTCCATTTTTATTGTTAGATCATTTTAATGTCTCTCCAAAAGCTGGTTTTCCGGATCATCCACACAGAGGCCAAGAAACTGTTACCTTAGTTATGAAAAATTATATGTTACATGAAGATTTCACTGGCTCTTCTGGTATTTTAAGGCCGGGTGATTTACAATTTATGACTGCTGGTAGAGGTATTTGCCATTCTGAAATGCCATTTAGTGAAGATGGTAGTAACGTTGAAGGTATGCAATTATGGGTTGATTTACCGGCAGACCTAAAACATTGTGAGCCAAGATATAGAGATTTAAGAGCTGAGGAAATTCCAATTGTTCGCCCAAATGATAAGGTTCAAGTAAAAGTTATTTCTGGTGAATCTTATGGTGTTGAATCCCTTAGAGATTTAGCTTATACTTCAATGGTTTACTATCATTTCACAGTTCAGCCTGGTGGATCTTTTGAACAAGCTTTACCAGAAGATTACAATGGTTTTCTTTACATTTTAAGCGGTACTTTGGTTTTAAATGACCAAAAAATCAAGGAGCATAATGCCGTTTTCTTTAATAGGGATGGTCAGGGTGTCAGTGGTTCCGTTCCAGATGACTCTAATCCAACAGACTTTGTTGTTATTGCGGGACAAGTTTTAAACCAACCAATTATTCAGCATGGTCCATTTGTGGAAACTTCTAAATCTGCAATATACGAAGCTTTCAATGACTATCAAAGTGCAACAAATGGATTTGAAAAATCTAAAGATTGGTCGAGTGATATCGGTCATGGCGTTTCTCCTAAATTGTTCAGAGCTCTGTCACATTCTCTAGAAGGCCAAGGTCTAAGTTTAACTGCTGAACAAGGGAAAGTTTTCAATAAGGATGAATTCTAAATTGTCTATCCATTAAAAAAATCTTTTTTTTTTTCATTTTGTTATATTTTCTAAATTTAATTCTGCTTCGTCGCATATTAGAGTACGGTTCTTGTTAATCAAGATACAAAAATTCATAAAAACAATAGCCCGACGCGGGGCTTGAACCCGCAGCCTTGTGATTAAGAGTCACACGCTCTACCGATTGAGCTAGCCAGGCTTGAACGTTTTTGTAGCGAACCCAGGTGGCCTCACTTCGTCTTGACATCAATTTTGTTATGTCGCGTAACTAACGCAAGAACATAAGGAAGTCATATTACAAGACTTCGGCATTAAAATAATGTGAAAATTATGCTAAATTTTGTACAGTATAATAATAGCAAATGTTTGTGTTGGAACCTGGGGAAATTGTACAGCTAAGCAATTAATATGGTTCCTATTTTTAGGTTAATTAAAGCCATTCCATTGTTAACTCTAAATGCATGACTCCTTTAGAAGAAACCAATGAAATCAAAGTAACCCAAGCTCATGATGTTATTTTTAGTAGTGTATCCATTTAATTGGATGTTAGGATGTTGTCCAGACTGTGAAAATTATGCTAAATTTTGAAAAGTATAATAATAGTAAATGTTTGAATAGCTGAAAAATAGATTCAATTAATCAATAATTGATTGAAGCCTAGAACTACCTAATAAGCATCTACACCGATAGATAGCTTATGGAATAGGAAGTACCGCAATGCCGGTTTACCAAAGTAGCTTATCAAGATAAGAAATGATTAATGAAGATATTGTAGCCGATCATATTGATGAAAGGACTTGAATAATGAACAACAAATATATATTCAGTATAATATAAATAGGACATAGTTTCTATTTATTTAGATTATATTAGGACATGAAGGATTTTATATTGAAATCGCACACCTCCTCCAGTAGGATGAAACGTTATACGTAATCATCTTTTTCCAACATGATGATTAGGATAACACTCACAGGAGGAACGATTACAGGTGTGGTCCCGTAGATAGATAAGTTAATACTTACTATTGGGTTGAGTGTAATCGATGTAGACTCAGAAGTTATAAATAAATAAGAACAAAGAATAAATAAATTGTATGTATAATTTATATATGGATCT
>JAKTSJ010000072.1:0-45177 GCA_030580115.1 Kregervanrija pseudodelftensis | reverse complement strand
AATATAAGATAAGATTATACTTAAGTGTTGGATGCTATAACTTATACTTACACTATACATTAAGGTAGAAGGTATCCAGGAAGCTAACCCGTCCTCTGATAATGATGATTAGGATAACACTCACAGGAGGAACGATTACAGGTGTGGTCCCGTAGATAGATAAGTTAATACTTACTATTTGGTTGAGTGTAATCGATGTAGACTCAGAAGTTATAAATAAATAAGAACAAAGAATAAAAAAATTGTATGTATAATTTATATATGGATCTCTTCCTTTTTCCAAGGGAAAAGAAAAAGATTGTAAAACAAGTAGGAACTAAAAAGTGAGAAAAGCTAATTTATATAGAAAATCGGATTTAATTGTGATTGTTCATCTTTTGTCTAGACAACATCCTAATATCCAATTAAATGGATATACTACTAAAAATAACATCATGAACTTGGGTTACTTTGATTTCATTGGTTTCTTCTAAAGGAGTTATGCATTTAGAGTTAACAATGGAATGGCTTTAATTAACCTAAAAATAGGAACCATATCAATTGCTCAGCTGTACAATTTCCCCAGGTTCCAACAAATTGTATGGTTAGTCATGTCAGAACATTAATTATGTGTCATGAGTTAAAGACATATTATGACATTAATTTTGCTCTATGATTGTGTAATTACAAGAACATAATATTATTACATCAGTAATGATCTAATCTATTACGTAAGATATTAATTTATCTTATCAGAGGCTTAGCAGTTGAACTTATCGGTGTTAAAACAAGATTAACATTGCTATTGTCAATGAGCTTATATTTCATGATGATCATTGTCGCCACAGTCAATTATCCACAATTATTGTGGTAAAAATTGTTATCTATAAGAATAAGTAGTTTCCCACTTTATTTTGTATATTTTATATATCTTGTTTTTAGTTCTTTTATTCGAGGATTCATATTATTAAAATAATACTATAAAGTAAATAGTTCATAAGACTCAAGTCACACCCTTATTTTAAATTAGCTATTACCAAACGGTAAGTACTGTTTCTTTATTGACAGTTCTAAGACCTCTTAACTGAGACTAGAGGGGATGTCATGTGGCAAGTCTACTTGTACTGGTTATTAATATAACTGTGCCTAAGGTAGAAGATATCCAAGTTAGCTAACCCGCCCTCTGATAAGTCAACTTGTTTGGCTTTTATGTTATATTTTAATTATAGTTTTGTTTATATGATTTAATTCTAGAGTACTGAATTAGGTATTTAACTATTATGTATATTAATTGATAATTCTATATAATCTATTTATTCATAAATCAGATAGAGGGAAACCTATCCTATTTATGCTATTCAATTATAAAAATTACATAGCATTGATTATCATGTTATTACTAATTTTAGTAACAACATCACTTCTAGAAAATTCTACAATGTTCTATCATGTACTTTTCATATTACCTCATATTCTTATGATCATATGATTAATATTTCTAATTATAATGATTGTACTATTCTTTCTGGTTTTCACATGTTATGATTAATTAAAGCTGATTTGTTCTTTGATAAAAAATAGTACAATTGTTGTTGGAACCTGGGGAAATTGTACAGCTAAGCAATTAAGATGGTTCCTATTTTTAGGTTAATTAAAGCCATTCCATTGTTAACTCTAAATGCATAACTCCTTTAGAAGAAACCAATGAAATCAAAGTAACCCAAGCTCATGATATTATTTTTAGTAGTATATCCATTTAATTGGATATTAGGATGTTGTCTAGACAAAAGATGAACAATCACAATCAAATCCGATTTTCTATATAAATTAGCTTTTCCCATCTTTTAGTTCCTACTTGTTTTACAATCTTTTTCTTTTCCCTCGGAAAAAGTAAGAGATCCATATATAAATTATACATACAATTTTTTTATTCTTTTTATAAAGTTCTATATTATTTATGAAAATATTCGAGGATGAAATCTTTCTGAAGCTCGAGGTTCGAGGTTCGACATCAAACTAACTCCTTATTGCAATTGTGAGATTCACTACCGCTTGCAGAGTCACGTGAGTTATCAATGTGTCTAGGCCAAGATGGCATGAGTTCGTCTCGCTTTGCTATAATACATATAATATCCGATATAGTGTAACGGCTATCATGGTCCGCTTTCACCGGGCAGACCCGGGTTCGACTCCCGGTATCGGAAAAAATGTTTTTTTTTTGTAAACGTTTATACAATCTTTTAGTATTTTTATTTTGTCGGCTAACGTCTATACTACTTCAATAATGCATATTTGAGGCGGGAATTCTTTTTGATTAAAATATGAGAGTAGAATTTAATAAATTTGTACGAATTACTCAAAATGGCTACTACGTGCGACTCTCGTCATGAAATTGAAATTTCATGCAGTAAGCGAGAGAGAGAAAAAAACATGTTGACCAACTCAGTTCATGCTCGATCGAATTCACACTATTTATATTTGTAATATTTTTGAAAGGTTAGATAGCATTGCGATATCCACATGATGTCGTCACACGATTTAAAGAATATGCAAAATGACGGTTTGGGGGGCTCACTTCCTACTATTCAAGCCTTCAATCAGGGAGTAAATTGTTCGTCCCCTTCTCCTGGATTTATTTCCAATAAGAATGCGAACACAGATGACTACTATAATACTGAAAATATCAACCAAGATATATCTTTAAATTCTGAAGAGAATGTATTTGGTCGGTATACAGTACCACCAACTATGATGTATACTCCAGGCACACAAGAGCAAGAATCATTCGACGAATCAGAGATGAAAAGAAAAAATCAAAATTCTGGTAATGGTACCAAATTTATACTTTATAATGGCACAACAGCAAATGAAGCTACAGCTAATGACAGCAATGATATTGGTACTCCATTTTCTTTACCTTTATCCCCACAACCGCACGGTGATATAAAAATCAGAACAAAAAGCAGCGAACCTGCACAACTTAAATCGAATAATAATTCATCTTCTGGTCTAAATTCTCCAATCATCGCACCTCATATTAATATTAATAATATTGCTAACATTAATATTGATAGCACCAGTAGCAATATTAATGCAAATAAATCCAGACATATCAAGTTTACGCCCAATAGAACAAGCCAAAACATCAGAACGCCACATTTACTTCTCACGGCCAATGCTAGAAAAGCCAAAAATGATGTTTTAAAAGGTCCACCTAAAAATTCAAGATTTTTCAGATTTTTTGGGGCAGAAACTTCGAAAAATTCTAAAAGTTCGTCGACTCATCATTACAACCCTTATAGATATCCACAAAATAGAAATAAAGTGAATCCACATCCTGATTTTATTAATGGCCGAAAAGAAGATTATCAGGAGCAACAAGAGCAACAAAAGCAACAGCAGACACAAACACAAACACAACTACCATCACAACCGCAACTACTGCAACAACCACTACAGCAGCAGACCCCTCCACAATCACAATCGCAGAAAAAGCAGGCCGAAGTTCCAATTGGGCAAAAATCAAAAATTCCCCGAGATGGAGAAAATTTCATTCCTATTTTAAGACCAACTGTTGATGAATTTTCTGATGTTATTGAATACGTTGAATCCATTAAAGAATTAGGTGAAAAATATGGTGCTGTTAAAATTATACCTCCTGAAAAATATATACCCACTTTTTCAATCAATTTAGAATCTTTTTGGATTAAATCTCAGAGACAACTATGGAATTCACCTTCTGATGAATTAAATGCTCGTTGCATTTTTTATAAAGAATTACAAGAAGTTTTGATAAAGACGAATGTACCAGCGATTACAAAATTACCGTGTATTGATAAACGTGCGATTGATTTGTATCGTTTGCATCGTGCAGTTAACCTGCGTGGTGGTTTTGAACAATGTTGCGCTGAAAAGCTTTGGGCGCAAATTGGTAGGGAATTGGGGTTTTATGGCAAAATCAGCAGCTCCCTCTCATCATCCATTAAATCAGTCTATCAAAGGTATGTTTTGCCCTGGGATAAAAAAAGACGTGAAATGGGAAAAGAAACAATTATTACATTCGATCAAGATGAACATTTGAGAATTGAACAAAAAAGACAGAAGATCGATGAAAATGGAAATTATTTGCCAAGGATTATAGGTTCTGCTGCTACTTATTCCAGGGAGAGAGAATTGTTGGTGAATACAGGTTTCAATCCATATTTCGACCAGGCTACTACTCAAAAGAAAAGTATAACTCTTAATGATAATCATACTTTACCAGTATATGATTTTTATAATTGGCATGAATCTAGTAATATAGATGATTGTTCACCACTAGAACTGAAAATTTCTTCATTATATACTTTAAGACAATTTCATGAAAAAAGTAGAATTTTAAAACACCAACTGATTCATGGTGTAATTTGTTCTGAAGATGAAGATGATTATGAAAATCCAAAAATTTTAGAGCAAGGGTTTTGGAAGTTATTTAAAGATCCAAAATTAATTTTTGAAACTGAAGTTGCCTATAAGCAAAGTACAAAAATTCATGAATCTGGGTTAGAATTTAAACCAACCGGCGAAAAATCTCACGGGGTTCCCGATTCAGTTTTTAGTGCTTGGAATTTGAGCAATACTCCAATCGTTAATGGTTCTATACTTAAACATATTGCGACAGATGCTGACTCAATATTATATTCCTCACTTTCATTCAGTATGTTTTATGGTGCTCAATGCTGGTCAATTGAAGATCACTGGTTATACAATATTGATTACCAATATTTAGGCGACCCTAAAGCTATTTATGTAATCCCTCCCAAATTTCAGGAAAAATTTGAAAATTTGATGAGATCATTGATTGATTTGAAGCGTAAAGATGAAGAATTATTATTTAAAGATTACAATAATTTTGAAAAGGTTTTAGGGAATCCCGATATTTTTGCATCAAGTTTGGAGAATCAGGTTCCCCATGAAATTCTTTTACCAAGGTGTAAACCAAACGATGGGAATTTTGCTAAATTTGTTGATAGCAAAAATAATCCAATTAGATTCAACGAAGATATTATGTTATCTCCGGAATTTTTGAAAGATCATGGAATAGATGTATTTCGAACATTTCAAGAACCAGGAGAATTTATCATTAAATTTCCTAAAAGCTACAGTTCTTCGATTTCTCTTGGTACTTCAGTTAATGAATCTACTTGTTTTGCTACCCCAAATTGGATTGATATTTCTAAGGATGCTTGCAATTGGTTAAAAAAACAGCAGATTATGCCTCGTTTTTCAAATTTTGCAATGCTATTAAGCGCTGCCAGTGATTCTAACAATGAAAAAGTTTTAAAAAAAATTCAAACAGTTTTAAAAACCTATATTGGTGAAGAGTTGAAAAAAAGAAAACAAATAAGAAGTTTCTTGAAGGAAACCAAAATTAGCGATGGAAATAGACAATGGCAGAGAGTTACCGATGTGGATTTGGTTGACGCTTTCCCAACTTTTATTGTGGCAAATAATGTTGAAGATCCAAGCAGTCAGTTTACAATGTCCTTGGATTTTTTGTTGGATTTAAATTCCAAAGGGTTTGAAGGAATTAAAAATATCAAATTTGAAATGATCTCCATAGTTAGTGATGATTATTTGAGAGACGTTCTAAAATTGTTAGAAAAAAAATTAGGGTCTGCTAAAGATTGGTTATCTAAATACCAAGAAGTAATTGCTGGTTACGATAAACCTTCGATCCAATTAGTGACTCCCTTATTAGATGAAGGTAAGAGTATCTTTGCCAAAATGCTTAATCAAACAAAAGAATCGCTATGTAATCAAGATATAGAAGCACTTGAAACCTACAAGTATTTAAAAACGCAAGTTGAATTGAGTTCAAAATGGGTGAAAAAGGCCAGCAAATTTCTGGTTTTCAAAAACTCCGATAGAACTGTATTGAACCCTGAACACGAAGCTGTTGTATTTTCAGTGGAAAATTTGAATAATGTGGAAGAATTGAATGAATTACTGAATGAAATTTCAAAGCTACCCATTTCAGCGGGCGAAATGAATCAATTAATTGAACTTGCAAACGGTGTTACCGACTTTGATTCCACTGCCATATCGGTTTTGAATGGAACCAAAAAAGATGTGGATATTAAAAGCTTGTATATTTTAGGCCAATCATTAGGTGTTAAATTAGATTCATTATTATTTCTTGATAGAATTGTGAGAAGAAATGACTGGTTAGAAAAAGTGACTAAGGGCTACACATCTGAAATTCTTTTAAAAGCATTAGTTGATGAAGGCAAAAATGTAGCATCATCGAGGGATGAAGCAACTTTGAATGATCTGGAAGATTTGATGAACAAAACCATAATTGCTCAGAGACAACTAGACATTATTTTCAAAACCAATGAATCTCAAATTCCAGTTGAAGAACTAATTAAAATCTACAAAAATATTCATGATTTACCTCTAAATTCAGATCTAAAAAATAAGGTTGTGGAAATTATAAGTGATTATGAAATTATGAAGAAAGATGTAAATAACATCAAACAAATTTTATTGGAGAAAGTCGCCAATGGAAGGAGTGAATTTAGTGAAGAAATTGATTTAGCAATTAACCATTCTAACCACTTGTTTGCAACATGTTCACCAGATCAAATAGGCTGGGTCATATCTAAAATGAGTTCAATGACTGAGTTTGCACCAGATTTGCAGTTTTTTAAAGATAAGTTAATTTCAAAGCCCCAAGAAATTGAGTTAAAATTAAAGGAGAAGTTTCCGGGATTGGTTACTTTTGGCAAAGATGATAGTAGATTTAAAAATATTACCATTGTTGATAGCCTCAGATATTGCAGAGCTTACAATCAAGATATTTTTGAAGGTCCAAATGATCGTTATTGTGTATGTCGTCAAAGTCATGAAATGGGATCAATGGTTGAATGTGAATCTTGTAAAGAGTGGTTTCATTTTCATTGTATTGGGTTCAACGATACTGGTAATGCAGAGAAATATATATGTCCAATTTGCGACTTGGAACAAGAATATCCTTCTACTAGATTATATTATTCTTGTTTTGAAAATAAGGAAAAGTACAAGGAAATTATTGCATTTGCAGAAGAATGTGTTCAGAATAAGATTGTTTTAACACCAGTGTTAAAAGAGTTCCTAGAGGCTTCAAAAAGGTTCTTTAATTTTAAACAGAAAGTTAAAGCTGATATACAATACGAAGGTGATAAAATTGTGGACCAACGCTTATTGAAGATAAAAAATGCATTACGTAAATTCGGAGCTTGTAGCATTGATTTTGTTGAAGATAGAAAAGCACTCCAGCAACGTTTTAAGGAGTTGTCTACAGCTAAAAATGATAGTGGAATTGTACATGAATAAAGCATGCTTATTTATTTTATAATGTGTATTTTTTTGTAAAAACAGCTAATACTAAACTCTATTGTAACAATAAGAATACTATTTTTCCGTTTAGCCTTCAAACGATGAAAAATCTGAAAAGGTTGGAAACTGCCCCACGTCTTTCGTTCGCGGTACAACAATTTTTCAGCTGGGCCTTTGAGATAGAGCGTGCCCTCGTGTGGTGTTTCAAACTGTTTAATAGCAGTTTTTGCACTCGTTTTTAAACATCTAAAGAGTTAAACTATCAAAATATGGTGTTAACGAGGCTTCTATTTGTGTCATATAGACCTACACTGGCCTTTAATGTTTCTCATAAATTTATCTGCTCACAGATTTTAAGCAAACAGTTTTCAACTTCCTCCACTAGATTACATTCACATTCACATTCAGACGGTGATATTGATGGATGCTCCCATTCCCATTCACATACTCATTCTAACTCTGCTGACAGTTCTGCTTCCACATCTACATCCACATCCACTCCATCGTCACACTCACATTATGAGTACAATCCTAGTACAGGAACCGTTAAGACCGATGGTTCTAAGAAGATAATTTCTCCTAATGATGATCTTGTTCCCTCTGCAAACAAACTTCATAAAAAAGACTTGCATTCACATTTACACTCACATTCACATTCCGAATTTCCAGAATTGGATAATATGGATTTAAATGGTGAAGATTTCACCATTGATGTGAATCCAAAAAAAGTTACGCTGATTAGTAGAGTGAGAGATTTTTTTAATCCACACATTCCGATCCATCAATTTATGGGTTCTGATCATTCACATTCACATTCTCATGCAACGGATCCTGAAAGTCTTAAATTATACGATCCTAAAAATCTTACTAATGAAGGTGTTAAAATTACCTGGATTGGTTTTGGTGTTAACGCTACCATGGCAGTGAGTAAATTTTTTGGTGGTGTTTATTTCCATTCACAAGCTTTAATTGCAGATGCGGTTCATGCAGTTGGTGATTTAATTTCTGATATTTTAACTCTTTCTACTGTTAGATATACAAATAAACAAGCCAATACATCTTATCCTCTAGGCTATGGTAAAGTTGAAACTTTTGGTTCTTTTATGGTTTCTTTTATTTTATTATATGCAGGTTTTCAAATTGGTTGGAGTTCATTTTATGAAATTCTGACGCCAATTTTACCTCATAGTATCCATGAACTGTTGTCCATAATTCCACTTCATTCCCACTCTCATGTTCATGAGGTTCCTCATTTAGAAGGTACAGATGTCACTGAAGGTTTTCAGGCCGCCAATATTAATGCTGCTTGGTTAGCATTGGGTTCTATTGTCGTTAAAGAATGGTTATTTAGGGCAACTCGTAAAGTTGGTGAAAGAATGAATTCTAAAGTTTTAATTGCAAACGCATGGCATCACAGAGTTGATTCATTGACCTCTGTTGTTGCAGTTGCCACAATTTCCTCAGGTTATTTCTTAAATATTTACTGGTTAGATTCTGTTGGTGGTTTGCTCGTTTCAATGCTTATTATGAAGGTTGGTATTTCTGGTGTTGTTCAATCGTTCAAAGAGCTTATTGATAAAGCCATTCCAACCACTGATACAAGATATACTACTTTAGAAGATTCTATTAATGTCACTTTGATGAAGGAAGATAGCCATATTTTAATCAAAGAGTTATCTGTTTTACCATCTGGCACTAATATGAACGTTATCTTAAAACTAGGTGTCAGCTCCTTCGATAAAGAATATGAAAATCAATTAACTTTAGATAAAATGGGCAAAATTGGAGAAATCTTAAGATTACAAATAAGTAAAGAATTTGCGAACATGAAAAACCTTTCTGTTCAATTTGTGTCCAATGAAGATCCAAAAGAAACTCTGCCACTGGAAAAAACTGAAGGTAAGACTGAAGGTACAACTGAAGCAAAGAAAGATTAGAGGTATCAGTTTTTTATAGGTACTCTTAGTTTTATAGATGCTAGACTAGACTATTACTAGAGTTTATATTCTCATTACTTTTGTTATGTTATGAATTATGTTCTTATTCTTAATTATTTTTTGTGAATTACTTTATATTCAGGTTTACGTCCCGATTTGATTGTATAACTGTCTTTATTATTTTTTCTTCCCTTTTTTTTTGTTACTGATGGCTTCAAGTTGGGTTAAGCCAATGTTATAAAATATTTATTCTTCAAAATCTGAGGAAAATCAGTCGTTTATTATACGATATTCCTCGTCTTCAGTGGCAATTCTGCCTTGGACGATGTTCATCACTTTATCGGCAACTTTATTGATTATTACTTCATCTTCTATTGTACCAGTAACGCTAATGCTACATAACCCTTTACTCGAATGTGGATATGATCCCAAGCTAACTTCTTTTCCTTTACTAGTCAGTTCATCTTGTAAAAATTCCAACTCTTGAGCAAATTCAACTTCCCTCATATGGGTGACAACGAACCGTCTCATGAACTCCACAGTTCCTGAAACCACGCCGCCAATTACATCATCTACAAGTTCTTCAAATACCCACGGGACACCCGGCAGAATACATAGCTTGTGGTTGATACAGACAACTGGTGTCCACGTGCACGTTTTCCGTTTAGTGGAGTAAAGTTTCCAGACGTCTTCTCCACTGGGTAATTTGAACATTCTTAGAAATGACTTTTTCGATTGTACATCAAGCCTATTGAAATTTTCAACTCCTCTTAATTTTTTATAGTAATCAAGCGACTCAATATCGAGCTTTAATTCAAGATTAAACAAGGAAGCAATGGACTGATACGTGATGTCATCGTGGGTTGAGCCAATCCCACCTGAAGTAACAGTAAGATCAAATTTCGAAACCGAGTCAAGCACTGTGTCTTTGATCAAGTTAGAATCGTCTGGTATCGTTGTCAGTTTTTTCAATAATATACCTCTCTGATAACACCATTTTGCAAAATAGTATGAATTGGTGTCCCTAACGTGGGATGATAATATTTCTGATCCGATAATTACAAGCGATGCTGTTCGGGGATGTGGATGTAGTGGAGAAGTGGCAATTGTTTTTGAGGAGAATAGTCTCTTGAACATTGGAGAAGTAAATAATAGTGTTGCTATCTGTGTTATCTATATAATCTGTAGTATCTATAGTGTTTGATAGTGGTGCAAATGATAGAAGCTGTAATCCAATACCAGCCCAGTGTGCTTGGTGGGGTTTAAATGGTTCAAATCTGTAGATCTTTTGCGGGGATCTCACTCGGGCAGAGCTATTTCCTTCTGGGCCAGACAGCATTTTATTGATCGTAATGCTATATCATATGAATACATAGTAATAGGATTAGGAAAATACACAACAGCACACACAGTGCTATAGAATCGGATAGAATAATTTAAAGACAAGAGACAAGAGATGACGAAAGACAAAAGACAAAAGACAAAGGACAAAGGACGAAGGACAATAGATAATGGATAATGAATAATGATTAATGGATAATAGACAAATTATAAGAAATAAGAAATAAATAACAAAAAGAACCCCAAAAAATTATTATCAACACCAGATTTTGATTAACCTGTAATACCAAGGCTTGCTCTTCATGTCTTGTCTTTCAGCTTGATATAGAAGTCCAGCACTTTCAATATCTTCCTCCTTTCTGCCTGAAATAATATCCATTTCACTGGGAGAAATGCCTAGTTCAAATTTCCTTTCAGTAATATAAACATAAATCTTATGGCTGATGAAAAATAGAAGAATCACAAAGGCACCTAGGTACACCTTAAAAAAATTTTCAATATTTGCAGGCTTGTTACTTGGTGAAATTGCAATCCACAACTGTGCAACCAAAACTATAACGCAGAATAAAAACGTAAACCAAGCACCAAATAGTCCAGTAATCGAAATAAAACCTAGCTCAGAAATTGGTCTATTCTGAGCCTTCATAGCCATCCTGAATTTTATCATCGCTAATCCAATGGACGCCCAGGTAAACAAGGAACTCAAACCTGAAATCGATAATAACCAAGTAAACATTGTGTAGGCACTATCACCAACCAAAGTTATGTAGGCCAGACAACCAAAAGCAAGAGTAATTAGAATTGCAAATATTGGTCTACCCTTTCTGTCCAACGTGCCAAAAATTTTGGGAGCCGTACCTGAGTCTGATAAACAAACCATAGTTCTTGAAGCAGCATAGATTGCAGAGTTACCAACTGATAAAATTGAAATTAAAATAACAACATTCATAATTGATGGCAATCCGGGAATTTTTGATATTTCTAACGCAATAACTAGTGGTGAACTGTTTACGTTGTTGTTTGAATCTCTTGGAGCTAATCTTGGATCATTATAAGGAACTAAAAATCCAACTAAGACCAATGTACTGATATAAAAAAATAAAATTCTCCAAAAAACTTGCTTTGAAGCTTTGGGAATGGTTTTTCTTGGATTTGAAGTTTCTGCTGCACACAAACCACACATTTCAGTTCCTGAAAAACTAAACGATGCAGTAACAAAAACCGAAACAATACCTTTGAATCCATTATTAGAAAACGGACCTGGATTTTTCCAATATTTAGCTAAAACTGGATCAACATTCGGCAAACAACCAAATAAAATCAAAGTACCAATAATTAAAAAGCCAATTATTGCAAATACTTTTGATAATGAAAAAATAATTTCTGCATATCCATAAATTTTAACCGGCATCATATTAATTGCAATAATCATTAGAAAAAATATTGTAATTAACCAAAAATCTGGAATTGGGAAGTTGTTCCAAAATTTAAAGGTCATGGAAGCAGCACTTAGCTCTAATGGTAGTAAAATTAACCATTGCATGAAGTAATTCCAACCGATTGCAAACCCCCAAGATCTGTCAATAAAATTTGTGGCATAATATGAAAATGCACCTGGAACAGGGAAAGTACAAGCTAATTCTGACAAACTTTGCATCATGAAATAAATCATGAAAGAAACAGAGGTATAACAAATTAATAGTCCACCTGCACCACTTTCCACCAATGCCTCACCAGATCCAATAAAAAGACCAGTACCAATGGAACCGCCAATTGCAATCATTTGTAATGCAAATGTTGATAATTGAGGTTGAAGGACTTTAATTTCACCTTCAGCGGGTTTAAACGAATCCATCTGCCTTCTAAACCAATTTTGTTTTGGCACTGTTTCCGTATCCTCTTCTTTTTCAGTATCTGTAGGAGAAAAAGAACAAAACTTTAAAATGCTAGCCTCAGAAACATTAGAATTTTTTTCTAAATCAGTATCTGACATATTAGAAACTGGAGTGAGTGTCGCCATAATATTACTTTATCTAAATACTTAACTTTTGAAGAAAAATAGTTCTTAATAGTTTTCAGAAAAAATGGAAAAAAACCTCATTATATTCACCAATAATTCAATCAGAATAAAACATAATGTCCCTATTGATATAAGGGAATCAATAATAAACAGACAAAAAAATTGCAGAAAATTGTATTCTAACTAAGGGTATAATGGTTAAAAGCAGAATATTTTATTTTTTTATGTTGCAACAATCGAAAATTATTAATTCAAATGCAATTAATAATTAATTCGTCAAACAAACTCAAAAAAAGCAGAAAATTAAAAACAGTTTCTGATCATTCCAGATCAGTTTAATTTGAAATTGAAGTAACATGAGCTCGCACCAGATAGTAAATACATAACACTTAACGTGTAAAACTTAAACTTTTGAAACATTGTTAAAAATCGGTGATTGATTCCAAATAATTTGTCCGAAATTAACCAACAATATTTACAATGGTATGAAACAGCATTCACATTACTTTTATAAACAACAAAAAGCCAGAATATTCCAGAGTGATCAATTGTAAAATTACATGCCCAGGTTTAGAAATGACAGTTTGAGATCTCACATGATGAAAATTTGATTTTTTTACATAATTTTTTTTCATCTATTTAAACACACTTTAATCCACTTTAATATAATTCATACTATTAATTGTTTAATAGCGTCATAACAGTACACACAAAAATACTAATTCAAATAATAACTATATCAAAATGTCCACCGCTGATTTTGACCCAGAAAAGGCTGAAAACTTAGATGATATTGAAAAACAGTTCGCCGTCAAGGCAGTTCAACAAATGGAAGTTTATTGGAATCTACTTTCTGCAATTCCAGGTAGTAAACTAAAGTTAACTAAATTCGATGATGAGATTTATGAAGAGTTTTTAAAAGATTTCCCGGAATATAGTGAGAAGGAAAGTCTTTCGGTTATTAATGAAGATCATTTAAAGAGTAAAGAAGGTAAGGAAAGATGGAGAAGTTATTTCAAGAAGTTTGAAGAAAAAATTCAAGATTACAACTTCGGAACTTTAATTAGAACAGACGCTAGTAAAGAATACGAACAAGATAATACAATTTTTGTCGTTAGACTTCAATTCTATGCCTTTGAAATTGCTAGAAATAGATCAGGTCTTAATGATTGGGCCTGCAAGAAGTAAAGAAATTATATTATGGAAAAAAAATTTCTTACTCCTTGTATTCCTGTTATTGTGTATTTATTTAAATTAATTTACGTTCTTCCTCCCCTGCATTTCAAAAATTTGTAACCAACACACAACCTTGTTTTACAAATTGTGGACAAAACTCTGCGTTGGAGCCGAAATATTAATAGACAAAAATGTCCACCGTAGGAAATAAAAAAGGGATAAAATTATATCCTCATTTCATTTGTGATAATACAGTCTAATAAATCAAATAATAATGTTAGTATAAACGTTCAGATACCAAAAGTTTAACATAAATCAAATTCTCTTATTAACCAAATAAGGTAGTCAAATCTTAAAGTCAGTCCCGAAAGATGGTGTAATTTTACAAACATCATTGCCTTAGCTAGTCGAGTTTATAACAACTAAATTGTCTTCATCACCCAGATTTGAATACTATTTGAGAATAAGGTATTGATTAAAAACACTGATTAGTACATACCGTTTTAGTAGTTGTCCATTTTAAACATGAAATAACTTATTTGTTTCTTCCTTAAAAGATTTTCTTGAAAGTAAAGAAGGTACAAGTAAACAAATCCAAATTTAAATGGAAGAAGTAATTTTTCAACTTGTAATTTCAGCGTTTTAAAGTTTTTGCACGACCTTATTTATATTAGGGTTGAAGAAAAGGGTTTACAAAATTACTTTTCGTTTCGTTCAGTATTCAAAAATTATCCTTTAATCATAGACTTAAACTGAAAACCATTAAAAAAGACCTTTATTATACTAGAAAGAGAATATTAAAACTTAAGAAAAAAAAATAAACAACTTTTATTTAAAGAGATGGATAAAAGCGAAGTGTTAAAATAATAAAATAAATTATAAAATCAATACTTAGATCATCTTCTTAACCAATTGGTTGATGTATTCTTCTCTGTTACCAGTGGAACCACCTTGGATGAAATGTTGGAACTTTCTTCTAACACCCCAACCACCAGATGGGTTGGATAACTTAAATGGCCATAAAAAGTTATTAGCTTGTTTAAAGTTTGGACCAACGGTAATAATTTCGTGAATTAAATCTTCAACAGATTCAATACCGTATTTACCTAATGATTTTTCAATAATAACGTTATCGGTTAAAGCAACTCTTTGCTTGTTAACCTTACCGTAACCTCTCTTATAGACTAATTGTCTAATAGTAGATAAAGATGGGTAACCGTAAGCAATGTATGGTTCAACTAACTTTAATAATTCAGTAGTGGCTTTGGTAACCTTGACAAAGACACCAGCATTAATTTGGTTTAATCTTAATAATTGGAAAACCTTTCTTGACTTTGGTGGAATTTTCATAATACCCTTAATTCTGACAACGAAAACTAATTTAGATTCAGCTGGGACGAAATAAGTACCTTCGGACTTAGCAGTTCTCTTAGCATCAATCAAAGCTCTTTCAGCGGCTTGGTATTCGCTGACATATTGTTCGGTTCTCTTGAATAGAGCAGCTCTCTTTTCTTTTGAAACCTATAATAATAAAAATTAAAATTTAATTGTTAGTAAAAATTGACCGTTTAAAAGATTAAACAAACTTATTCATAAAAAATGATTTTTTTCAGCCGAAAGATGGTGATAATAACAGACAACATCGCCGTAGCTAGTCGATATAAAAAGGACAGTTTTCATCATAATAAAAATTTTCTATGAATAAATTGAAAATAAATTAATTAATACATACAACTTTTCTAGCCTTTCTTGCGACAGCAATTTCTTTAGCAGACTTTTCTTGTTGCTTGGTCTTCTTGATTTGAGATTCTGGTTTGGAGATTCTAGAATAAAAAAAATAGTGTTAGTAACATGTAAAAAAGACAAACTGTTAAAAATATCTCTCCTTAAGTATAATCCAAATATATATTAAATTCTTTCCATCCAACCCAAAAGAATAATAATAAAAATATATCATCGCAAAATTCTCTCCTTGTTCCCAAATTTGTACTTCGAACTGATTTGACATCATTCGAAGAAATGGAGTACGCAGAGGAAAACGTAGATGGAATAAATAAGGAATAAACTTATTGAACATTATAGAAAATATATCAATAAATAACGGCACCCATTTTCTTAATTATTCCTTTCTAAAAAACAATTTTCCTATGGAATAAAATTAATTGAAACATCTTTATTTTTAATAAGACGTAGCAACAAAAGCCACATTCAAAAGAATGTGAAAGGTTGGTCCCTGTATCCCTATGAAACTAGCTTACTCATGAAAACAAGTTATCTAGAGGGACTACATTAATGGCCTTTTGATTTAGAGAAAAATACGAGTATGAAAATAGCAAATACCGCAGTAAAAGCAAGCTTGTAATAGTCTCAAGACCATATCCAAAGGATATGAAGGTATATGTAAAATAAATCACAAGATACCCAGATTGATTCAGCAAATTTTTAAAGAGTTTGAAATCAATAAACTCTATTTTTTTTGAAAAGAAATGAATAAAGAAAAGGCCTGTGTCATTTATCTATATGTCCTCTATAATCAACGTTCAGAAACGACAATAATAGTGAATATATAAACATACGGAGCAGCCATTGTATTGTTTGACGGTATCTTAATTCAACTGGTAGAAGAGACAGAATAAATAATTGAAGAATCTGAAGGTGAATAATTTATTTAGATGAGAAAGGGAAACTGTGCGAACGAAGTGAAAAAAAAAGACTTGAAAAAAATCTTTTCTGTGCATCACGTGTAAAATACGAGGGTTTTAACCCAGGTTTTTATAGCAAAACATGAATGGGGCGGTGCAAGCTGGGATATCATCTTGATAGGTGATAAGTGATAAGTGATAAGACGATTAGTGTCTTCTGTGTGCAAACTATGGAATTAAAAACATAAGTTTTTTCAAATCAGTATTAACCACATGTTATCTACTTGGTATTTTTTTTAGATTCATTTTCATATTTTAGAATCGCAGGAATTCTCAAACTGCCTACCACATATGTTAGAAATATACATAGAAACACTTACTGATTTGATCCATAAATTTGATTGAATCCATTCCTGGAAAGAATAAAATATTGCTTCCACAATAGAGAACTACTATTGAATTGACAAGTTGCTTATTTCACGTGATGTTTTAATTGGAATTGCTAATACTTTTTGTAGTAGACCCTCGTGCTCAGGATTATCCGAAATCTCAGAACGAAAAGCTTCGCTGCACATGAACAAAAATAACGGTAAATTTAATTGCAGATATACAACGACTTAATAGGTTTTCTTATAATTATCATATAAGTTATATACATAAACAATATAATGAGTGGTGCGACAGAAGTGTTATCAAGAGGTATCTATTTATCTGGTAAGTGAATTAAAATCGTCTATTCCATCTCTATATATACTAACGGCTCTCTTCATTTTGTTTTATTTAGGTAACGAAAAGGATTATAATCATGTCTCAGATCCACAATACATTCAGGAAAGAAACAAAGCTGATGAAGCATATTTAAAAAAAGCACAATTGACTGCACAATCTCAAAAAGCTTATCAAAATGGTGATAAGAAAACTGCTCATGACCTATCAATCGCTGCCAATCAACAACTTCAAATTGCTACAGAACACAATAGAAAAGCTGCTGAGTATGTTTTCGTTGAAAATAACATGGACTCTGATAATAATGATATTGATTTACATGGTTTATATATTAAAGAAGCCCAGTATATTTTAAAACAGAGAATTATAAATGGTATTCAAAGAGGTGAACCAACTTTGGATTGTATTGTTGGTAAAGGTTTACATTCAAAAAATGGTATTAGCAAACTGAAACCTGCTGTTGAAGAATTGTGTCAAGAAGCAAATATTAAAAGTTACGTTGACAAAAAAAATACCGGTGTTCTACACATTGACATTAGGAATGCTAAAATACCAAGCTCATGGTCTGATATTAATCCAAATGGTATTGGTGCAATGGCTGAAAATTATAACAGACCTCCAGTTTCCGTTCCTCAATCTTCGTACCAGAAACCACCATCTCAAGTCAATCAACATCAACAACAGCAACAAGAACCTTATTATCAACAACAACAACCAATTTATCAACAACCCCAACAACAACAGCAACAGCAGCAACAAAACCAAGGAAGTTCCTGCAATCCTGCTATTCAAAGTCTATTATTTGGGCTTTGTTCAAATGTTATTTATCGTTTGGTAAACAAGGCGTTTAGCTGACTATACTATAGTCCCACTTGTTGCTATTATTTTATTTACATATATTTACTGTTTTATTTATTTAATCTTTTATATTATGCTTTCTCTATCTAAAATAAGTCATATTTTTGGTAAGAGCGATAAGTACACGGAAATAAAATTGTAAAGCGAGTAATTGATTTACTGTCACAATCAAACCATTTTTACCATAGTACTAGTAGTCTACATGTTAAATCAAGAGCACCAGCAGAACTTAGAATTATTTCAAAGATTAATCAGGAACAATAACGATCATAATTTAAGTGAAGCACAGCAAATTGAATTTCTTCAAGGACACGACTGGAACACAGAATTAGCTTATATAGACTACAGCAATATTCATCAATCATTCCCCACATTAGCCCATCAGTCGACGAATATGAATAACGACACAGTATTTGGTTCAGAAATAGCAAGAGTTCAACATGCATTCTCATCAATGTTTTCTTACCTGCTTCAGCAGCGGCAAAGTTCTCCGGTTATTGAAAATGAAGAATCGTCAATTGATATTAACTCGATGCCAGGATCATTTCCACTATCCACACCACCAAATAATATTGAACATATTGAACCAACACCATGGCAGTCCTTTGCTCATAAGGCTATAAATCTCTTAAACAAAGGAGTTATTGTTTTTTGTGCAATGGCATTATTCGTGTTTACAGTTCCCCTTTATTTATTTTATAGGCTTGTTGTCTACATTTTCTTCTTCATAATTTCTATTATGAGTAAAATACAGAGCAATCGCTACGTGTCGAAAAGAGTTAACGATCCAATTAACGTTGCTGGAAGATTTATAATCAAATTTGATGAAAAAATTGGTAATAAAAGTAAAAATAACTTGGATACTACCAATCTAAATATGGGATCACAGGGTAACTTAATTGAAGAAGAACATTTAGTAGAAATTTCACGCCCAGATTTTATGGAATGTGCTTATTCACATGCATTGTATATGGTTAAAAAAGAAATGAGGTGGTTATTGGTTTATATCGAAAGTGACAAATCTGATGATAGTATTAAATTTACCAACGACGTTTTAATCAATCCACATTTTTTGAAGTTTATTAAGGAAAGGAAATTCTTAGTGTGGGGTGGTGATATTACTGATAGTGAATCGTTTCAGGTAGCAAACCAATTCAAAGTTACTAAATTACCATTTTTAGGCTTACTCTGTCTGACCGTTAATCAAATACCGACATCTTCAGGCGTTCAACAGTCACCACCTATTCTATCGTTGGTGAGCAAAATTCAAGGCTATAAAACGCTAAGAGAGGTTCTTAGTAAATTAGACCGTGCATATGAAAAATACAATCCATCTTTGACTTCATTAAGAGTTGATACGGAAAGAAATGATCAAGGTCGCACTACTAGACAGTTACAAGATGAAGCATACCAAAACTCGTTAAGAAGAGATCGGGAACGTAGAGAGCAACAAGAAGCAGAGGCACTAAGAGAGAGGCAAAGTCAACAAAGAGAACAGAAAAGAATTCAATGGCTGAAATGGAGAAAATCACAAATTAAACCTGAGAATAATCAGTCGGGTGAATTTGCAAGAATCGCATTCAGGTTACCTAATGGACAAAGAGTTCAGTTCAAATTTGATAAAAAATGTCATCTGGAAGAACTTTACGCATATGTTGAATGTATTCTTTTGAATAATATTGAAACAAGAAGTAACGAAAGTTATACTTGTCCTAATAATTACACCCCTGAATATTTGTTCAAGATAGTTTCTGTCATGCCTAGAGAAGAAATTCCTGTTGACGAGACACAAAACATAGAGGATTCTAATTTGGTTTACCCAAGTGGCAATTTAATTGTTGAAATGTTGGAGTAATTTAGTTTATGTAATTAGTTTAAAGAATACAGATCCTTTTTTTTTTTAAAAAAGCTATATTAAAAAGAAAATACATTAAATTTTTATTTAAGGTTTTGAAATCTTAGATTTGGATTTCTTTGCCTTCTTCTTCGATTTCTTTTTCAATCCGACAAATCCATTTTTTAATACGTTAGTGTACTCAACCCAAAAGGCATCCAATGCCTTTGGTTCGACGACCGTGCTTAGCTTGATCTTTTTTGATTTATCTTTATTTCCATCTGTTACTCTTATTAAAATTGGATAGAACTTTTCTTGATTTGAAGCTTCAACTTTATGAATGGCTGTTTCCACACCTTTAGGTAAATCAGAAAACTCTTGAGGTGCCTCAATTTCATTATCAATAGTATATGAAAGCCTTTTTTGTGTTATGTATATTGAGGATTTACCGTCGTTTTCAGTGAGAAGATT
This sequence comes from Kregervanrija pseudodelftensis, assembly GCA_030580115.1. Classification (NCBI taxonomy): domain Eukaryota; kingdom Fungi; phylum Ascomycota; class Pichiomycetes; order Pichiales; family Pichiaceae; genus Kregervanrija; species Kregervanrija pseudodelftensis. The sequence goes on along the minus strand of JAKTSJ010000072.1, from coordinate 24,834 downwards.
CTTCACTTGTTTAAAAAACTGTGCAGGATTGAAATTTTGACGTTAGTATCTAAAGATAAAATATAAATACAATTCTATATTAAAACTTACTTCTTTGTTTTCTAGTCTGGTCATTTTTGTATTTGTTGATGGGAAATTTCTAATGAAAGAGAGAGAAATCATGAGTGAAAAATTGATTTTTTTTACCGTCGAGTGCTCGATATCGATAGCGAAGATGGATTTCCCTACTATGGACAATAACCTTATAATTAAATTATTATTATGATTAACTTAGTATTAATTTACAAATTTCTATAAAATGTTCTTATATTCATCGCATATCCGTATGGCAATCCAAAAATAGCATCCAATGGTGCAATTTTATTTTCTTCAAGATTATCAACTATTCCAATATCTGTAATCCTCTCAGGAGAATACGCAAATGCATAATCCCGGTTTAAGCCTGATTCAACATTGTATTTCTGAATATGTTGGCACATACTTAAACCACACAAAACATAATTTGTGTGGTAAAAATCCGGTGAACATCCGGGTTTGTCTCTCAGTCCAAATTTTAGGTCCTGACAACAGCATAAGATATAATTTTGTAATCCCATTCTATTTATCAATGGAGTGAATTTATCATGTTTAGATATCATTGCTTCTAGTAATGCACTCGTTCCGCCAACCCAATGACTATAGCAGCCGTCCACCAATTTATTCGTGCGACCACTTAGCCCACCTTCTAGTCCATATTGCCTGTTGACTGTCCAATTAATAAGAGAATTTATATTTAAACGACTGAATATCTCCTCAGGACTTAATAAAATACATAAAGCTGCTAAGGCGCAAAATGTATAACCACCGTGTGCCTCATCCCCTGGTTCACCAGAAAAACCACCTTCATAAGTTTGACATTTTATTAACCAATCAACAACACCTCCCGTTATACTTTCATCGACAATATCCAATAGTGAAGCAATACTTAATGCACAATAAACGGCTCGACAATCGGATTCTCCTCCGAGATGCATCACGTAAGAGCCGTCGGATTGTTTCAAACTAACTAACCATTTTTTTATGGATAGTCTGTTCACCTTCTTCCAAGAGTCTTCATTCTTAGAAAGCGTAAGTGTCAGTATTGCCGCATAAGATGCTGCTAAATGTGCTAGTTGACCGGGTCCACCCCCGAACCCACCATATTTTGGATCCGTACTTAAAATCATCAATTGAGAAGCTTGACCGCTTATATCATCAGAAATTTCACCTTCGAGTAATATATGGGCATTCATTAACCAGTAGGTAATCCAAGTTTTAGAAGCATCTAATTTAGAGAATGCACCTGGAAGTTCATGAGTAAGGAAACCAGATGTATATATTAAATCGGGACGACGATTCAACTTGGGAAATTTATCAGAACCTTCAGCAAGAACATCTTCATATATCTCTTGTACCAAGACTTCGGTTTCAATTTGTTTTTCTATTGTATCTGTAAGTGGTTCGCCGAGACTGTCAATTTTATTTGCAAATGATGTGTTTTCACGGTCAATCATTTCTAATAGAGTGTCAAAGTTAAGAGTAATTGTTTTATCATTGAACATTTTTTTTATATTAGACAAGTGATTAATTTTATAAAGTAGCCTTTTCTGCTCATCATTTAATGGAGGCATAACGTGCACAATGTAAACCATAAAACGCAAATGTTTCATGAGCACAGTTGCAAAACGTTAACCGTTCCATTGAGCAGACCGAATTAGGCAATTTACGCATTAGCTTTTCTGGTTTCTTCGTATTATACGACAATTTGTACTTGTTCTGATGCTGATAATACAACAAGAAAACAAGAATAAATTAATTGTTACTTTTGATGAATAATTCCAGAATACTAAGCTTGAAAACCTCCCTCTTTGTCATTAAGTAAGTATCCATAACAAAAGATAACTGTTTTTGAACGTCTTTTTGAGAAAAAAACATCCGTGCACTGAAGTGAGCTTAAAAACTTTCTTCTCAATCGACTTAACTTTTAAAGATTTTCTATATTGATGTGTAATAACTTTAGAGGTGAATAAGGATACCAAAGATAAAAGCATGTTCCAAAAACCATCGAATTCTTTGTTTGGAGATATGCAGCAATCACAGCCAAAGCCTCAATCTTCTTTGTTTGGAAACAACACACAGAAACCTTCTTTATTTAATAATCAACCTCAACAACAACAGACGTCATTACTATTTGGTAATAATCAACAGCCACAGCAGCAGCAACAACAACAACAGCAAGCACAATTACAACAGCAAATAGATTCGAGAATGCCCGTTCTTCAGCCATCTAGGTTTTCTAAATACCAATTAAAAGAACAAGATAATGCTTTATTTTCTTCTGAATCGAAAGTCTCCAGTCAACAATCAATCAAAAAGAGAACAATCCCTAGTCATTTGATCAAAAGAAATAACAAGATACAGGAAGATCCCAACGTGGAAGAAAAAATATCAATTCCAACTCTGCCCTTTAAAAATACTAGACGAACTGAACCAGATGATTCATATTCGGATGACTTTGCTGGATTCTTTAAAGGTGATAGGCCACCCACGAGATCATTATTTGATTCAACAACATACCACGAAGAAAATCCAGTTGGTGAATTAGTTATTGACGACTTACAATTCAGTAAAATGAATTCAAATCCCGATGAGTTTGCCAATGTTTTCCAAAAACCGGCCAGAACAATTGTTCAAGAAGAAAAGAATGAATCTGGCGTCCCGTGGAATTCAAGAAGTAAAAATGATAGAAATAACGGTAAAAAAAATAAAATTGATACTAAAACTGAAGTTGAAAGGTTATACTGTTCTGTGATTGTTTACGGATTCGAGGATGTTAGTTTTGGGTTGATTATTGAACATTTTTCTAAGTATGGTTATATATTAGAAGACTTTGGTAGTTTACATGCTCCTATTAGTGGCATTGGAAATGGGAGAGGAGGATTTTTTGTCGATTTAAATGATAGCACTAATAACGGTGGCAGTAATAGCAAAGAGAATAATAGCAAAGCTTTAAAGAGTAGTAATTATCCAATTTTTATAGGTCCTGGCTGGGTTAAAATAACTTACAATAATCCAAATTCCGCAATTAGAGCTTTGGTTCAAAACAATACTTTGGATGATAGAAAAAACTGTATAGGAGTCATTCCATACAGAAGAGGCGACTTAGAGATTTTACTGGGTGAAAAAATTCCAGATAATTTGAATGTGGGTGAAGGACTACACGGTCTAAGTCGTGAATTGGAGCTAGAAAAAGACTTGGTTGATAATCCAATCGGCAGACTGCTTAAGGACGCTAGAGGTGATTCATTGGACCAAGAAACAGGAGAAAAAAGAAAGGGCTCAGGTTTAAGAATAAAAGATGGAACTGAACTAATACTAAACAAAAAAAATGAAAAGAAAGATGAAAAGGGTATTGTTAGTAGGGGCATGGGATTTTTATTTGGATCTGGTGAAGTCTGATATCTGTACTCCAAATTCTATATTTTATATTCTTAACTCTATATTCCATATTCGATATTCCATATTCGATATTCCATATTCGATATTCCATATTCGATATTCCATATTCGATATTCCATATTCGATATTCCATATTATATAATCTGTATTCTATATTTTATATTTTTCTAACTAGTTATAAATTGGGTAATAATTCTAACGATAAGAAAAAAACTAAAATTAAAATCTCAATGAGCACAAATGAATAATTAAATAACCAACTAACTAACTAACTTTTTAAGCATGTGCGAACAAAGACACTTGTTAGATTTTGCAGTATTTGTTTTTTGATTCGATTGGAAGAACCATGGATAGTGAAAAACCATTAAATGTCTATGAGTTATGCTACTGCTACAAAGAACTGGTTTACAAGTACTCAGTTAACCCATTATCATTGGAATTGAAATCACCTTTACTTTCACTTATCAAGAAGTTGAATGATAAACTTCATGCGGAGAAAAATCCATCTACACAACTTAGATCGTTATGTGAATCATCACTACTGTTTTATGAAAAGTTAAAAAGAAAGGAATCTTTTCTTGATTTGGATAGCCGGTTACTCTACATCTCCTCCAAAATTATAGGATCCTATTACTTCCCCTACGACTCGAGTGTAAACCTCCCCATTCCTATCCCGTTATCGTCATCAAGTCCACAAAACCTGCAATTAGCCAGCCTACCTATTAATCTTCCATCTCCACCATTTCTACTACAATCCAAACTACCAAATTGCTCCTGTGTCTCCTCTTTAACGTCACTCCTCCTTCATTCCTCTCCTACTGTTGTCTGTCGAAGTACCCTCACACAATCATCATTTACATACTTGTTTTCTGTAAATGGAGTGGAACGTCCTGTAACTATTGAAACAAGTCGTTTAACAAAGGATAATATATCATTTCTAGTCGAGCGCTCATTGCTACAATTGCAGGGATGGTCAAATAAATTAAGTATATCGCAAATCGTTGATGAGTACCCCGGTTCAGACTATAGTACTGATTGTTACTTGCTTTCTGGTTTCTTGCCTCAACCACGGTTGGTATCGTCTGTCACTGTCTCTACTTTGAAAAATTTACAAGAACATTGGCATCATGGTGATATGGTCATGGGTTTGGGCACGGGTGACCTATCCATAGCCGAATCTATGGCCTACAACCTACTTCCTTTCCATGATTACGCAGTTTCGAACTTGAGCATCAAGGAAGGATTCTTTAAAATTGTGGATAATGGAAAAGAAAGAAGAATTGACACATCTGAATTGAGTCGATTTCACACTGTCTACGTCAATTGGGATTCATTGACATACGGGCTGGACAAGGTTGTTAAAAAAACCTTTTTTGTTTGGAAAGGCTTGAAAGAATTACAATACTGTTTGTCATTGAGAGAAGATGGTACGGTATGGTGCTTAATTGAAAAACATTTGGGTCCCGAAAAAAACTCAATCCTCAGTAGTAAGCTAACTGTCAATTGGTATAAGAATGAATATGGGGATGGAGGGAATATTCTAGATTTTAGTGCTAATCCTGTCATTGATTCATTCGCTACAAATGACACAAGATTCTCTTTTGGCCAAATGTCGTTGGAACAGGGATTTTATAATTTAGTCATTAACATTAATGATACTGGGTTGAAAAAAGCTGATAATCAATTTTACACCATAACGCTGTATTCAGATGTTGAAATTAAATTTGAAAAGGCAAATAATATAAATGAAAAACATATAGAGGGTTTTTGGTCCAAAAGTAATAGTGGCGGTAATAATACAAGCTCTAACTATTTGAATAATCCAATGTTTGAACTAAAAATTGATTGTGATGCCGACATTGATAAAGTTTTAGTTGGTGTTGTTACCAATAATAAGAATACACCAGTTAATCTTGGAGTTTATAAAAGTAATAGTGAATTTTTTTTGATTGATATCAATGAGACAAATAGGGTGATCAAAGATTCGACATATGATTTAGGAAGCCAATTCAGAGAAATAATATTACAAAAAGGTGTCAGGTATATTGTAATTCCAAGTGCTTTTGGTGAAGAAGATTTTGATAGCTTTAAAGTACTTGTTAAATACAAAAATATTGCAAATTTTGAAAGAATTTATGGCAGTCTGGGTCTATTCACCAAGGAGAAGTTAGTCGGACCAAATGGAACATGGAATTTCAAGCTCAAAAGATCCAGTACTTTAATGATAAAAATTAACTCCCAAGGTGAATTCGGCGCAAAACTCTTATCTAATGGAGAAGTTGTTCATGATATTCCGGTACAGCACTACAAGTATGGGTTATTTTTGGGATCAAGCAAGAACAGTATTTATAGAGGTATATATCAACTCGTTCTTGCTTGCCAAACATCAGCAAACCTGTCTGCTGGTTCTTCGGTTGAAATCGAAGATGCCTAATGAGTTTGGTTCGGGAACGTATTGAATTTATATCATAAGCATCATAGAGAATGTCCAAATTTATACTTCACTCTGTTTAGTGCCAACAAGGAATCAAAAGTTTACATGTGATGATGATCTGAATGATTTATTATAAAGTCAACGTTACTGTTTAGTTTGCAATAAATAATTTCATAAATTTATCTTATCACATACTTTTACTATATTTAGTTCAATTAATTGTAATATAAACAAAATTTAAATTATATTTTTTAGTAAATTATACATCAATATTATCACCAAATAATCCATTTAATCCACCTTCTAGGCCATCAGTTTCATTTTTTTTCCTGTTCCTTGATATTGTTTCTAACATTTTAGTACGTTGAATCGAATATATTTCTTCACCATTTTCAGATTTTTTTGAATTATTAATTAACGAAATAAGACAGTTTTTACGCTCTCTTAGTTTTTTACAATTTGCCAACATATTTTCAAATTGATTTATTTCTTCATCTGAAATCTCAAGGGCATCTTTTAGTAAAATTGATGGATATGATGATTTATAACGTTGTCCCAAATATAATATTGTTAAAGTGTAAGCAGCCTCAGAATGTGCATCAGCATAAAATTTATCAGTTAAAATAACTATTAAAATTGGAATTAAATTCTCATTCAAATAATCATCAACTTCATTATCATTTAGTGCAATTAAATCGGATATCATATACTTTAGTAACAAAATTGCATTAAATGTACATCTTGTATCTTTAAAAGTTATAATGTGAAAAACCAAATTTAAAAATGGTGCTAAAATTTTGAAGTCTTGGCAAATTAATTCTCTCAGTTTTAATTGTTTTTCAGTTAAATTACTTTTGGATTGTTGACCAACTAAATCAATTAGCATTCTATCAACCACTGCAGTTAACTGTCTCAACATGTGTTCTTCTAGCATTTCTTCACTTAATTGTTCATCTGATTCATTACCTTCTAATTGTAATCCTTTACGATAAACAATATCCCAACGACCGACTAAGGTCTCATCCACTTTACTTAACATTTGTGGTAAAAATTCTGGCATGAAAATATTAATATAGTCTATTGGGCAGTTTTTTATGACATTTCTAACAACTAAATTCATCATATGTCTCCAAGAATGTAACGTAATGCCAATTGATTCTCCTGTTAATGCTTTCCAAACTAGTGACGCGGAATTTGGAATTTCGTATAAGGTTTCTTCTAATTCAGTAATTGAACTAATCATTAAATAGGCGTATTCTCTCGTATATCTTACAATATGACCCACAGAATCCGCAAAATCTCTTAATGTATGCATTGCTTTAACACTTTCATCCACAAATGATTCCTTTGACTGAATTGAAATACCTTGTTGCCAGAACCTCTCCATACAACTATATTTAACAAAGCTTCGAACTTCAACCGGTAGACCTTCCCAATTTTTTGGATTATGATAAGCTTGAGTTTGATAAATTAATTGTAGGATATGTGGTAAGATTGGCGTTATTCTAGGCTTCCATAATTTCAATAAATTCTGATAAGTCTCAGAATCATGATCTAATTTTTCAATACTATATTGAATAAAAATTCTAGTAGCTCTAATTGGAAAAATTGAAGACCAATGATCTTTTAATTCTTTTTTTAATTCTCTACCTCGTTCATCCATTTGGGCCTCCAATAGGTTTGTGTTGGCAGTTATACCACGTGATTGAAAATATTCAGCAATTTTAACAATTCCCAATCTTTCCATAAACCAATGTAAATCTAATAATCCTTTTTCTGTATCAGGATTTGACCATGCCATCAATTCTGGATCGACGATTCTACTAAATCTTTCTTCTTTATTATCTATGGAAGATCTTTGTGAAACGACCAATAAAAATGATTTGAATGCCACCGACTCATGAGATGTCAATTTATTTTCACTTAAAATTGAGTTGATAACATTTTCTAATTCCGGTAAAATATTTTTCAACGATTCGGGCATTAAATAGGCTAATCTATTCAATTCCGTACCACCACTTGCCCTTAAATCTCGAATATTCTCCAACAGCTCATCATTTGCATCTTCAGGATATGGATATGTGCAAGATTGAATAACTTTTTCCAAAACTTTAAACATTGTTGAGTTAACGTCTTTTAATAATGGAGTAAATTGAACAAAAGTTTGAATTTGTTTTCTTAATAAGATTGGATCATTGATATTCAACATTAGTAACATTTTGCAAAGTGAATCAATTTGTTCAATTAAATACGCTTTATTTGTTTTTAAATCATCTTTGTTGTACCAAATCATCCATCTCGAAACGCCCCTAACACAAGCTTCAATAATTACAAATTGAGCATAAGAATAGGCATATGTCTCCGAATTCTTTCCTTTATAAATTAATTTGGAATTATTTAAACTTTCAATACCCATTGCTGAAGAATAAAATTTATTCAACCTATCTGCTAACCATAATAATGCATCTTTTGGCTTTTTACAAACAATAATTCTAACAATATCATCATTTAATCTTCTGAAATTTGTTAGAAATGAATTTTGATCGGATTGGTTCTCAAAATCAATTTCTAAATATTTCATTGGAATTGAATCTTTAGTTGAATCTGCATAATTTAATAACCTATTTGAACAGTTTTCTAAAAGTTCTGGCATAATTGATTCAAAATCTGGCTTATCACTTAATGAATCACATCTAAGCATCGAACACCAGAATTGTAAAGATAAACCCGAGATAACTAAAGATTCATGTTTTGTTGTCTCTAAAATCAATTTATAATAATTTAAATAATCCGTATTTTCAGTTAATTTAAATTTACTACTCGAAGTATTATTATTTGCGGTCGTTGTTGTAGTATTAGCATTATTTGATGTGGTTTCTGTTGAAAGAATGTAATCACTTAAGCCAACCAACATTTCAACTAATTTTTTTAATAAAGTATACTTATTTTCGTCTATATCATCCGGATCTAATTGAATTGTTTGAAAAAATTTGAAAAACATCAACAAACCTTCAGTTTGAAAAATTGAACCAACAATGTCTTCAAAATCTTCTTCACTATTATAATTTCTAGTAAATAAAATTTGGAAGCAATCGATTGTTAAAGTTTGAATTTTTATATCATTTATTTTCAATAAATTTGATAATTTTGATAAAATGCCCACATTCCTTAAAGCAATTGGTATTATCCAATATAAATTTGTTTTAAAAACTTGTAATAACTTTACTAAAAAGTTTGACGATGATTGTTTTAAATTTTCATCAGTGATAGGATTGAATACTAAATTATTTAAGCATTCGTCCAATAATTGACAACATCTAACTAGCCAACCATCATTTGAAGACGCAAAAGATCTGACTGAATCGTCTGATTCAAATTGTATGGATAATATTGATTCAGAAACAACAATTTCTGGGCACAATGAGTATAGAATATTACTTCTTTGAGAAACTATCGGATCATCCAATAAATAAATATCTTCAAATAATGTTCTGAGTATAACTAAAGATAATTCTCTTGTAATTGGACTATGGTTCCATAATTCTAATAAATTAGAATCCATATTGGACCAGGATTCTAATTTTTGGTCATCAGTTAAAATTAATTTACTGTTTTCATCTTCTCTATCAATACTCAAGCATTGGCCCCAGCATCTTTTGGCAATCTCAACCCAAAGGAATGCAATTTTCTCTTTTATATAATGAGGATCATTAATTGAAATTTTTGTTGATAGCTCAACAATCCAATTCCTTACTGCTAATTTTTTTGACATATCCCAATCTGAATAATGATTTGTGATTGAATGCAAAAGTAGATTAAGGGCAAAATGTCTAACTATATAATTATAATTATTATCTGGTAATGCCAATTGATAACCCCAGAAGGGGCTTTCAGGAAGTTTTTTAATGGATTCCAAGAAATCTTGGGCGCTATGTCGGTCAGTGTTTGTTGAAATCGAACTGTATATGATATCTAATGATGATAAAATTTGATTGATACCTTCAACTGACATGGTAATAATATCTTTAGGGTTTATAATCGTAACTGTTTACAATAAAAGTAAAGTCTACTTTAATTGAAGTGGGATTTCAAAATTGGGTTTGAAACAATTAGCGATGGAGGAAGAAATTTTGTTTTTATTTGTTTTGTTTATTTGCCATTATGTATCTTTAGTGCTCTGAGGTTTGGGTGTTTTACCAGACAATTGTTTAGTTATTTTAGTTTTGATATTGGCTGACAGTTTTTACATATATACATTTTTACCAATCTTTGAAAAGAAAACGTGTTTTGGTGTTCTTGGTGAAGAGAAGTTTAATAACTAGCCAACTTTAATTTTCATTTTATTTAGAAAAGAGTATTTTTCTAATCTCGTACATGATTTATTATTTGTAATTGTAATAGCAGTAACAGTAATTGTAATTGTAATAAAATGATACAATATTATCAAATCGGATCTATATCCAAAACTATTATTCGGAATCAATATCTAAATGGTTCGTTTTTTCTGTGAATTTCTCGATAAAATTTCTTTCCGGTAACAAATTTACTTCACTTTGTTCACAATTAATCAATCAGATGGTCTTAAACATTATGTTACCTAGACTGTCATCTATGGCAAGGAAGTTAGCTATATCAAAACCTTCATCTTTACTGTTAAGATCAACGTTTGCAACATCGTTACCTCCAAAACCACCAAAATTTCAGTTCAAATCGAAAAAGCAGTTGACACCGGATGAATTTAAAGAATTGGAAGCAAAAAGAAAGTATAATGAAGCAATCAATTCAGGTTCAATTATTAAAAAATATGGTGCAATTGCAGGCTCAGAAGCTTTCAACAAAAATGCAACAAAATATTATATACTAATCTATATTGTATTTTTGGTGTATGGTATTCATTATTTTAGAAAACTGTATTTAAGACAATTAGAAAAAGAAGATTTAATTAAATTAAGAGATAATGGTACAGAGTTAACAGAATATCAAAAACTAAGGATCAGAGATTTATCTAATGATGCACTTAGAACAAAAGATACAGAAAAATTAAAAGCATACTATAAATTAAAGGATGATTACGATAATAAGTCTGAAGAAGAAAAAATACAATTGGGACCTTTCAATCCATTACCAGAAGATATTAAAGATATTATTGATATAAGCTATGAGAAGAACATTTTGCCTGCAAAGGATTTGAGTGGATTTTATGATAATTTAGCAAAGGATTACGATGATGATATTGGAACAGAAGAATGGCTATCATTTATGGGTGGCAAGCGTAGATGGTTAATGAAACATTGTAAAGGTGATGTGTTAGAGGTTGCATCTGGTACCGGTAGAAATATTAGTTACTTTGATCCAACCACAATTGATTCTTATACATTTTTAGATGCATCAAAGAATATGATGGAAGTTTGCTACGATAAATTTAAAAAACAATGGCCAAATTTTCCAAGAGTTAAATTTGTTGTTGGTAAGGCAGAGGATTTAATTAAATTATCAAGCCAAGGTAATAAAACTTTTAAGTATGATACGATTATTGAAACTTTCGGTTTATGTTCTCATCAAGATCCTGTGGAAGCATTGGAGAATATGAAAGAATTGCTGAAGCCAGGTGGTAGAATTGTCTTATTAGAACATGGTAGAGGTACAAGTGATTTGATTAATAATATGTTAGATAATAGAGCTCATAAGCACAGTGAAACTTGGGGATGTAGATGGAATCTTGATATCGGAGAAATTATTGATGAATCAGGATTAGAAATTACGGAGGAGAAAAGATCACACATGGGCACAACATGGGCAGTTGTTTGTAAAAGGCCTGGTGATGTATTAGAATATGAAGAATTATCCTGGGTTGAAAAATATATTCTACCAAAACAAACTAATTTAGATTCTTCTGTGATCCTCAACCGAGATGATAGTAAGCCTGTTAAATAAAAAAACATAACGAAACGTTAAATATTTAAGTATTCTGTACATAAGAAAGCTATTAAGCAAGTAAGTTCTTTAGTTATCAATTTATTAGAAACATAATGTAAACAAATATAAAGCCGCGGAGTTCGAATTGTTCATTTTTTCAATTTCTCTATTTTTATTGTTTGTTTTTCTTAATAATTTAACATCTCTTTACCTTTAATTTTTCACTTTCTCTTTCTCTTTCTTTTCTCTTGCTTCTTCTCTTCCCATCTTTTCCTGACTTATAATTAACGAATAATGGCTAAAAAATCTAAGAAAGTTTCTTTTGAGAATTCTTCCAAAATTGTGGAAATCAGTGAAGAAGAAATTACAACCACTACAACCACAACTTCCGGTGATTTTGATTCGGATAACTTGAATATTGATTTAACAACCGGTAAATTGAAGAAAAATCTTAAAGCATCTGAAGAAGACATAAATGTTCCTACATTACCACCATCTGCTTTAAATATTCCATACCATTTGCCTTTTGTTCTTTTCTCTATTTTCCTTCACGGTGAGATTCTGGAGGATGTTCGTATTGGCCTTCAACAATCATTTTTCGGTCTTTCAATTTTGGCTTTATTGTATTCAATTATTTTGTCTGAACAGGTTAAGCATGAAAATAATCCAACTGCCGTTACCACCGGACCAACTTCAATTGAATTTTTATATACCTCATTAACTTTCCCAATATCTATTGCATTTGCAATTCCAATTTACGGCTCCTTCATCTTATTAGGTGCACCAACAGGTCCATTAAATGCAATGACTTTCTATTTAGCAACCCATGTTGCCTTAATCACCATTTTCCCTTTACTAAATGTTTATAAAATTACTGATAAAAATGCCAAAAAAATTTGGTGGAAATTATTAACTTTTCAAGTTGATAACTGGAAATTTAATCAAGTTTATTGTATTACAATTGGTGGCTTGCTTGGTTGCTGGTTAGGTGTTATTCCAATTCCTTTGGATTGGGATAGAGATTGGCAAGATTGGCCAATTACTCTATTATTCGGAGCCTACGTTGGTGGTTTTTTCGGTGGCCTCTTAAGTTATTGGTATGCTACTTGGGCGAGAAGAGGATTAACCAACAGAGCATAGTAAAACTTTCGAAGAACTATAATATATTTCACACCACTATAAACAAATAGACTTTTATTATAAACTAATTTTTCATCTTTTTATATATTTTACTTTGATGTTTTAATAAAACTAAGTAATAATTTTTTTTATAAATTTAAAGTGAATAAAAAAAAACCTCAACACGAAATATTAATAACGCGTGGGAAATTCATCCAGCCTTTTTCTTTAATTTTTAATCTTTAATAAGCTAAAATACCAAAACTACAAGAAAATGTCTGCAAAACGAAATAAGAGAGTATTATCTGAAGAAAGTAGTGAGGAGTCGGAGTACAATTCGGATGTCTCATATGCAAAACGTACAAAATCAGAAGACGTACCAGATGTTTCTTCAGCAAAGGATGATGTATTAAATAAAATTTCAAATGCTTTTGTTCGTACACTAATAGGGTTTTCTTCCCATAATCAAATATTAAATAAGACAATGATTACAAAAATTTTAGAATCTGAAAATGAAAAAGGTTCTCACTTGAAGTTTAGAAAAGATATTCTACCTAGAATTGATGAAATCCTAAAATCAACTTTCAATTATGAGTTAAGTGAGCTACCCTCAAAATCGAATCTAAAGATTTCAAAAGGTAAAAATGATAAAGATAATAAAGATAATAGTAATAAAAATTCAAAATTACCATCTGAAGAGTTCATTCTAACTAATCGTTTACCTGAATCTTTACGTGCTTTAAATTATAAGTTTTTAGCTGATAAAACAATACCAATAAATAATTTACAGTCCATGAATATAGGAAAAGATTGTTGTAACTCAACCACAATGTTTGGCCCAGGATTGCCAAGACCAACAAATGGGTTAGTTCAAAAAGGATTTACGCTTCTAATATTATGTATAGTTGTTTTAAACGGTAATCATATAAACCAATTAGATTTGATTGGGATATTAAAAGATAAATTCCATTTAAATTGGAAAGAAAATGAAAATGTTGATATGTTAGGCCATCAAACTTTAGGTTCGTTTTTAACTCAATTAGGAAGAGAAGAATATTTAGAAAGACAACTCATTACTGATGATACTAACTCGAAAGCTAGAAAAAGACAGATTAATTCTTTGAATGCAAAGTTTGAAGATAACTTGGTTTCCATAAGTATTGGAAAGCGTTGTCTAGTTGAATGGAATAGAGATGAATTTATTAATGTGTTCAGACAAGTTATGAATGATCAATGGGATGATGAACTGGAAAAAAGTGCGCTGTTCACAGTTAATGATATATGGGAAGAATAGTCATTATCTAATATTGGTATAGCATGGAATACTTGTAATTAGTTATATTATTGTATTTTTATTGTCGACTTAACTACTCTTTGCTGTAACAAAAGGCCACGAAAACAGTTTTCGCATAGTAATCAAAAAAAAATTGTTATCGGCTTTTTCTTTTCTTCTGTCAGTTTTCTTTCTTTAGTTTATTATGGCCCTTTGTTTCATTTAAAATCACTGCAATGAACAATGAAAATAATACAAATCAATTATCATCTCATAGTACCGGCACTATGCACCATAATATGAAAGTGCTGGCGTTGGTTTTTTCGTCTCTTGTTTCCTTAGCATCCGGTACACCTTATCTCTATGGTGTTTACTCTCCTCAACTAATAAACAGATGTGGATTTTCTGCGATTGACTCATCATATCTATCATTTGCTGCAAACATTGGTTCTTCAATCGGTGGATTTTTTGCGGGCTTATTTATTGATAAATTCGGCTCAACATTGTCGATATTGCTTGGTGCTGTGTTGGAATTCTCCGGCTTTTTCATACTATTTATTAACTATAAGTATCAGTTACATAGATTTTCTCAATTATCATTTGCTATGATAAGTATTGGATTTGGTTCTGTTTTAGCCTATTTTTCAACCATTAAGGTTGCTACAGTGAATTTTCCACGCCATCGTGGTGTTGCCAATGCTTGTCCAGTTAGTGCTTATGGACTTGCCGCATTATTTTATGCTTTCATATCAACTGTTTATTTTAGTGATGACATGGAAGGACTCTTAAAATTTATTGCAATTTTTTCAGGTGTCACAATGGGATTAAGTTCTTTATTTATAGGTATTTATGAACACGAAGATGGCGATGAAAATGAATATCATGTTATTGATGACGATGATGATGATGAAAATTCAAGCGAGAATGAAAGTGATCTAGACAAAGGTTTACAATACTTGTTAAAGGGTCATCGTGGCTCAATGGCTCAAGTTAACCTAATCAGATCTGATTCTTCAACTTCGTTGTTCTCAAATGTTTCAGATGTGTCGTCAACCATATCATCAGCCACTAATAATTTATCGAGAGATTCATCTTTTTCATCTTTGCATAATACTTTAACATCTTCAACTGTAAATAAACCAATATCAATTAAATCTCAGCAACAAAGCATAAATAGATCATATAGCAATAATTCGCCTGCAAATCCACATTTATCTAATAGCATATTATCATCATCTCCATTGGATTTTAAAACGAAACAATCCATTGCTCGAACGAATTCATATAGACAACCATCTTCAATAAGTAATTCTCCAAAAAACAGTCATTGGTTTGGAAGTATGGCTCAAAAGTCTTTTAAAATAAATAGTAGTAACAATAATGCAGTTATAGATGAAGGAACTCCTTTAATGCAAAATGAAAATTCTGTTGTTTCGAATCCTATTTCAATATCTTCATCCCCAGAGATTTCAAATCAAAATTTAATTTTAAATTCTTCCCCTCATAACTCTTTCAATCAAAGCTCATCTAATGCAATACCATTTTTGCCAACTGAAGTTTCCAATATTGCTGTCCCTACCACAAGTTCAAACGAAAATCTTCAGAATTCTCAATTTTTGGAATTACTAAATAAACAAAGGAAAAAACAAAAATCCAGTCGTAGCAAAAAATTAAGTTCAAAAGATCACATTTTAAAATTAATGAGGAGTAGATTATTTTTATCCCAATATATCTTAAATTCATTTTATTGTGCATTTGGTCAAGTTTACATCTATGGGGTTGGTTTCATAGTTAGGGCACAAATAAATAATAGCAGATTACATCCCAATAGTGTATTCTTACAATTATCATTGAGCTTCTTCAATTCACAATCATCTCCTAATTTAGCTCTTTCTTATCAAGCTTTACAGGTTAGTATTATTTCATTTGCAAATTTCATCGGAAGATTGATTTCTGGCCCAGCATCAGATTTGGTTTCAAAATCTTGGAAAAAGAACAGATTATGGGTTGTTGTAATTTCATTGATATTTATGACATTGGGCCAATTGTCATTGTTACTTACCAACAACATTGATTCATTATCTATTACATCGTTTTTAATTGGATTAAGTTATGGCTCATTTTACGGTACAATGCCATCTATTGTTGCCGATAATTTTGGATCAACAAAATTTGCTACAACTTGGGCTTTACTAGGAACAGGTCCTATAACAGTCTTTTTGATTATAAGTGATTATTTTGGTATTGTTTATGATAAGAATAGTGAATGGTCAAGGTTGGGTGATATTAAAATGAAAATGTGCTTAAAGGGTAATACTTGTTATTGGGATGTTTTTGCGTTAAATTCGGTCGGTTGCATTTTGTTATTTGTGGGTTATTTTGCCGTCATTTATGCAAATGCTAAGAAATGACTAAAATATATATACAATAAATTTATATTATTAGAAATTAATAGACTATTAAAAAGGAAATATTCTTATCCAATCACGACACTTCCGTGCACCTGATTGTATCCTTCATCCGAATTTTTACCATTAATCTTCTGGGATAGTGTCATTACGAAGAAACCTTTATGTTAATTAATATATCAAGAGGCAATCAAACAATGAGTAAACAATTTTCTAGATCAATTTCATTCCAATCAATAACGTCATTATTTAAATCTGCTTCAATTCCAAATCTGCATAAACCATTAACCTCGTTACCACAAACTTCAGGAGCTGGTGCATTTGTTGAACCCATATCTTACCAAGTTCTAGGAACTTCTTCTAATTTACTTAATATCAAACTACCCAAATCTTCTATTTTAAATGTTCGTTATAACAATAGTCAACAAAAAATAATTGCAATTAACGGTAATGTTGAATCATTATATTCTGAGTTAGCATGTAAAAGTGACAATTTGATTTTTCAAAGATGTTTTAATCAAACTGAACCAATGAGTTTACTAGTTTCCATGAATGTCGAAAATGGAAACTTCGCAGTTATAAATTGTAAAAATAACAAGAATTGGATTATTAAAAAATCATGCTTGTTTGCATGGTCCGGTTCAACTGTTGATCCAATTGACAGTAGTTCACATAAAAATATTGTTCAAATTAAAGGTGATGGTTCATTCGTACTTGGTACACCCGGCCAAATATCACAAATTAACCTCTGTGAAAGTGAAAGTGTTCATGTTACCCCAAGCAGCATTGTGGGCTATTCGTGTGGTCTAGCGAAAATGGATGATGCAGTTGATGAATTGAGAAGGGGAATTAGAAGTGTAGTGAATTTAAGTATTGGAAATGCTCCCACTAAATTAAATTTTAATTTAGCAAGATTTAATTTTTCATTTTTGCATAAGTACTTTAAAATTCCGGAAACGTTTTGGAAAGATCCAACTGTCAAGAAAAGCTTAGAGATTTCCAACAAATTATCTGCTTACTGTGCTAAAATTTGGAGTCTAATTAAAAATGGCCTTGGCAAAGTAATTAGTGGTACCAGTGAAGGTTATTTGGTGGAAATTAAAGGCCCCAGAACTTTATTTATTACTAACTGTATTAACGGAGGTGATAAAGTTTTAAGTGATGAAGAAGTTAGAAAACTGTTATAATCTTTTGTTTCTTTATTTATTTATTTATTTATTTATTTATTTATTTATTTATTTATGTCCCTATTTGTTTAGTTATTTATCTAAAAGTATTAGAAATTAGGTGACTATGTCTTCGAAGTTGGATTTCTAATAAAAAACTAGTGAAGACAACAGGATTCGTTTGGAAATTTCAGGCGGAGCGAGAAATGAAGCCGGAACATGAACAATTATTTGCTAGTCTGAAAAGATAGACATGATTAAAAGATTTTTCACTCAATTCAGAAAAGCAACCGGAAAGCCATCAGAAGAACAAGTGAGGCAAATTAAGAATACACTTCTAGCTTCTAAATGGAAGCTCCGGGATGACATGCTTTCCACCTTTCCTTCAAAACAACTATATATCACAGTTCAATCGTTGTTGGATAAATCGCATCAACCTTATATGGAAAACTTTCAACAGAAAGCATCAGATGGTAGTATAGTTGACAGTAAATTCAAAATTGGTTGTTCTATACCTTTAGGCTATTCACTTGCATATTGTAATCCCTTATCAAATGAAACAGAATTAAGTTCTGATGGGTATGATAATTACCATGCACCTACAATAGATAATCAAGACTTTTTTAAGCGTAGAATGTGGGTGAGTGGATCCTTTGAATATGATTTGCTCAATCCTTTAAGATATGGGCAACAGGTAGATTTTACCGAAACTGTTGAAAGAGTTAAATGTTTGTCGGAAAATAGTATTATTTTTGCAGATTATAAAAGACTATTTAAAAACGAGAGTGGATTGAGTATTACTGAGAAAAGGAGATTAATCTATCTATATGATACTTTTCAAGGTTCAGATAGATGTCGGAAAAATGGTTATGGTAAACCTGATTATTCAATCATGGTAAAACCATCTGCAATTACAAACTTTAGAATGAGTGCAATAACTTTCAATTCTCATTTGATTCACTACAATCCTGAATACTCCACAAAGATAGAAGGATATCCCAAGGTAGTTATAGAAGCGCCTTTATTAATACAACTTGCCTTACAGTTTTGGTCAAATAATGTTGCTGATTCCAATATCAGACTAGTAAACTATAAAATTACTAGACCTGTCTTTGTGGATAATGAAATTATGATTTGTATAAAAAAGAAAAAGAATTTTTGGAATGTTTGGATAGAAGACGCTAGTTCATTTATTTGTTTTGATGCAACAATCCAATCCTAGCTCACTCCGGTATAAATTTTGTAATTTTAATTCTTGTTTTTTCCATGACAACCATTTGTTTATGGGTTTCTTATCCAAATCAATCAACTTAATATCTTGCTTTGTCAAATTAACAAATATAGAAACATCCTTTAACGTCATACTGAACTGTAAAAAACTGTCAACATCAGCCCCACTTTCAAGCTCAATTAGCTTACTATGTATGTCAAAATCCATATTATTCTGCAATTCAAACAATGTTTCAATCAAATTGTAATTATTACTCAAACACGTGTTTAATTGATTATGGATATCAATGTTATACCCCAGCTTTATTAAACACTTCTGCAATGTCAAACACCAATGCTCAATACCTTCTTTATGCAATAATTGTAAATTACAATTGATGAAATCTTGTCCTTTCACTTTTGCCAATACACAATTCCTGCAATTCATATGATTCTTGGGTGGATAGTATAACCACTTTGGCTTAAACTCAAATAATATTTCTTCAAAATTTTCATGCCTGAAAAATGAAAAATATTTGCTTATTTTGATAACCTTATAGTTGTCTTTACCATATGTGAACGCATTATCCATAATTAACCCGTTTTCTTCAGTCAAATCCAAGTTTATTTTTTTATTGTTTTCTTGCAATCTATTTAAAAAAAAATTTGGTAAACCGATGATTTCCATGTCAAACATGTATATCTTTAGCTTGGAAAATAATTCTGAGTTGAAATATTCGTATATGTCTAATGTGGACAGTTCACTATTTGATAATCTTAACCGTAGTACTTTGCCTTTTAGCTCTTTCTGATCGCCCAAATACGAAAAAATTGCATTTGCAGACCCTTCAGCTAAATATTTCCAGTCATTACAATTATCGACGCTGTACATATAAATGTAAACAATTAAATTAAGGTTGAAAAAAAATAAATAAAAATCTAAATAGAGTGAAATGGAATAATAACAAGTTCAACTTTTTTCTACTGAAGCGATATCAAATCTTTGTAGATTTCAACTAACGCGTTTTTACCTATTTTTTTTGCAAATAATCGTTTTTTATCTTCGTTCAAATTCAAGAACTTCATGATCAACCTTCTTTCTATGAATGGTCTTTTGATTACAGGCACACAATCGCTTAACTTACCAATTGCATTCATCTTTGGATTCAATCCTAGCCAATGTTGCTCCTTATCATTAATGTAATTTTGTAAAGAGTAAAAACGACGATATTGAAATTCATTTACAGGTGAAACTTTATAAAATGATCCATCAATATTACAAGCTAGGACTTCAAATCCCAAATCCACATCTTTTTTAATTCCTAATGTTGAAACCATAGAAAAAAGTGATCTTCTTCTGTCAACACATTTCATAACCGTAGTATATCCGCTACTTCTAAAAGCAGACTTTCTTAGTAGCTTTGAACCCTTCAAAGAATCAACATCATAAGGATCATACTGTAACAGATGCAAAATACAATTTTCATCAGATGCTAAGATGAATAGATTACCTTCATGCGTAATAAATTCACATTCGTTAAGTTTCATCAAGTTTTCATCTTTACCTAATGAAATCATCCGATAAGGTTCAGCATCAAATCCATATAAAGAAATACTTTGATATGCATCACCGATTATCATCATATTTTCAAAAGTCTTTACTTTTCTAGTATACAAAGAAGTATCAGTAAATGCCACAGGTGCAGCATTTCCTTCGCTTTTTAATGTCCTCACTAACATCCTTTGCCCCTGAACCACTGCAAAACGTCCATTTATTCCACAAGCATCCAAAACTGGACCCTTAGCCGCCTCACTAGTTAACATTTTCAATCTATTTTTTGCTTCGGGTTTGCCTATCTCGGGAACAATATCAATCATTTCGAACAATTTCCATGCACCATTAGTTGATAAATCTTCATTTCTGTAATTTCCTGTACCAACAAATATCAAATTTTTTTGACGTTTGGTCTCTATGACACCAAGGTTTAAAACTTCCAATGAATTACAAACTTCGTTGTCTTCCAGGTCAACTGTATCTATGACAGACCAATTTACTGGGGAAATCAATTTTATATGTCCCTTGTAGTTCTGAGCTGGTAAGTGTGTGTCCTTGTTAAAACCTTGCAATTCATTTCCATCCTCATCAATCGGGGCATATCTGGAATGTGTAAGAGTAGAAAGTATGAACGTATTCGATAACTCATGATATTCAACTTTATTTATTGTCTCTCCAATTTCTTTCTTCATTATTGGCAATCTGTTAGAATAGTCGAAATGAGAATCCAATTGGCACATCCTACAGGATTTTTTATCATCAATTGATATAAATCCGTTCTTACATTTGTCATTGTTAAATGGGGCAAAATATAGCAGTGGTTTTGAAGTAAATTGAAATAATCTTGGGGTAGAATTACACTGTCTGTAAATAATAAATGACATTGCACCGGTAATTAAGACTGAATGTGATCCTTCTAAATTATCAAGCTTGAATAGATTTCTCTCAATTTTGGTTGCATATGAGTAAGAATTTTCAGGTGCACCTACAACGGGGAATTGAAAAATATCATTAGCTTTAACCAATCTATATATTCCTGAAATTGGATCAAAAAAAGTTTCGTAGATAATTATCTCACCACCAAAAGTTAAAATAATTAAATAATCTTTTGTGGCATATTTATCACCAATTTTAGTAAACATTATCTGTTTAATTATAGGATCGACGTCAGCTTCATAATTTGGATTCATAGGAGATAATTGTAGAAATTCAGGTACTTTATGAATATTTTTAAATTCGTAAACTCTTTCTTTATGATCTTTCTTAAAAACTAAAAGTCTATTATCTGCTGTGACCAACCAAAAAACCGTTTCTTCAGTCGAATTTTCTTCAACTCTAACAAATTCACCATCATTTTTTCTCTTAACCGATTTAGTAATTTTTATATGATTTAAAATAGAAGTTTCAGATATCCAGCCATTGGTAAAAATCAGATAATTTAGCAACGCAGGTAAGTCCATTTTCTCTAATTTTTTGTCTGCTTCGTTATACTCCAAAATATCCAATTCACCATTCTTCATTATAACTATCACAAACTTATCATAAATTGTTGCATAATTGATTTCTTGTTCATATGACAAGGACGTTGTTGGTCTAAAACGAAAATTATAAACTGTAACTTTATATGGTGTAACTTGAACCGGTTTTATACCATAGGAGGTTTCCATTGAACCAAATTGAATGGTGAATTCCTCATTGTTAAAACCTTTTGTAAATAAATCTTTATAATTTTTATTAACTTGAAAAATTTGCGTTTTATAAGTCTTAAAGTCTGTTGTAATCAAATATTGCGTAATTCCTTTATCATCATTAATAGTCCAAATTTTACTTGCATTAGAAAATTTTAAAGTGGATTTAATTAATGGTTTAACAGTAGGGTTCAAAATTGATAGTGAACCACATTGCTCTAAACCTGATGTTGCAATAATTGCGTTTTCTTTAAAATTTGGATTAGGAAGACCAATAAGTTTCATATCAGTTGAAATATGGCCAAGTGTGAAATCAGAACATGGACCGAGATTAATTAATCTATCCATTTCTATAAATTTGCTATTAGCCAAAGATTTATCAGTATCTAATTTTGCAACTGCCTCATCCTTTTCATCGTTATAGAGCCAAGAATCGTCATCTTCATTGGATACTGAATTTATGGATGTTATTGACTTTGATTCTGGAGTTTTTTTCTTTGTTTGATTTCTCCATTGTAATAAAATGCTGTCGCTTCCTTGACAAGAAATAAATACCAAATTTAAATCTGGAATATTTTCAATGTCTAAAACTGAGCACAATTTAACATCCTCGTAGTTTTCTCTTTCAACAGTTGTAATTTGTCTCAAGTTTGATATGCCACCCACTTCATCAAATAAAAGGGTGAAAAATAATCCTGTTTGTGTAATTAATAAAACTTCATTATCTCCAACGTGACAAACTTGGCAATTTTCTAACTTTAAATCTAGTTGTGACTGATTTTTCAAATTCATGGTTGAAATTTCAGGAAAAAATTCGTTAACATATATACCTTTGGTAGATCCCAAAGAATTAATATGAATAACTTCGTTTGCACCTAACACTAAAAATCCATTAATTGGTTGCGGTAAAGAATATATATGTTCGACATCATAAGGAAGATTTGGAATTTCCATAATAACACTTGCTTTTTTCTTGTCTAAATCAAGGGATAAAACAACAACTTTCATGTTATCCTTTGCCTTAGGAAGGTAACCTGCCCATGAAATGGTTTCAGGTGCATATAAAATGGCAACTGTTGGATTTCTGTATGAATATAGAAAATTGAAGTCTATAATATTCTTTAAATCAGGATATAAAACTTTAGCATTAACAATAAAACTTTGATTAAATATTTTTTTGGAATCTTTCCGAGAAGAATTATCTGTTTCCCTTTCTTTCTCCGTTTCCTGGTCTTGACCTTGATGTTTTTTTACAAATTCTTTCTTTTCTTCGAGTTGTAATTCGTCATCCATATTATCATCAGCTAGTTCATCCTTAAAAAATGGTAGAAATGTGAAAATATCATTAGCATGCAATGCTGTACATAACCCATTTGGATCAGTTCTGTGTAAGATTTCAGAATCCAAAAGTTTTCCCATTATTAATGTCTCTAATGCTGTTTCGTAATAATGTAAACTAATGTCATTAACCGAATGTGTTGACTCATCCCATTTAATAATACTCAATTTAGCTATTTCTGTAGAAATGATTAGATAATCAATATTTTCATTTTCATTCGATTTAAATTTTTGAATGTTGCATATTTTACCGTTTAACGTATACTCTGATATAAGAGATAGTTTATAATATCTATCATAAAATCCAGAAAGCATATCATCACTAATAAAAGATTCTGAATTTGAAATAACCTGGTCTAAACTTTCACTCGATGCATTTTCATTTGGCTCAATTTCAATGATATTAAATATTTGAAGAACATTTCCTTTTGATACTATAAGATTATTATCATCAGCTGAGGTAAAATTGCAATGAATAGAACACAATGATGTGGAGGAGTTTATAAATTCGTTGTATACCTCCATTGTTATCCAAGAGCCTGACTAACTTAATAAATTATAGTTTCTTCTAGAGATTCGGTCTACACAAGAAATTTAAAAAAAAATATAAACAGATAGTTTTTCATGAGAAAAAATATAAAATGTAAGAAAAAGCTAAAAAATATTCCGATACCGGGAGTCGAACCCGGGTCTGCCCGGTGAAAGCGGACCATGATAGCCGTTACACTATATCGGAGTGTTTAATTTAAAAAGTGTTGTGCTTAACTTTCTGTAATTAATTAATTTAATTTTTATTTTATTTTATTTACCGTACAATTTCGATAAAAGCTGAAGTTATCTATTTTAAAACTATTATCAGAGGACGGGTTAGCTTCCTGGATACCTTCTACCTTAATGTATAGTGTAAGTATAAGTTATAGCATCCAACACTTAAGTATAATCTTATCTTATATTCACTAATACAGGTTTCTTTGCCACATGGTATCCCCCCTAGCCTTAACTAAAAGGTCTTAAACAATAAGATAAGAACGAGTTACTTACTGTTGATCGTTTTTGCTAATCTTAAGTTAGTTGTGACTTTTGTCTAGTGAACTATTTACTAAATTATATTAATAAAATATATATCGGAATCCTCACTCAAAAGAATCTCTTATTGATTATACAAAATACGAAATACAAGCGGAATCTTTCTTATACTTGTTTGAATTCGTCCATTCCAACAGTTGAACAGCCACTTGATGATTTAACCAA
>JAKTSJ010000071.1:0-47697 GCA_030580115.1 Kregervanrija pseudodelftensis | reverse complement strand
TTTTTTTTTTTTTTTTTTTTTTTTTTTTTTTTTTTTTTTTTTTAATATTTTAAAATTAAAAAAATTTTTTTTTTTTTTTTTTTTTTTTTTTTACTTATCGCGGAATTAACATGAATTTGCCATTATAGAAAACTTAATGAAGAAAATTTTGTGGCGGTAGATGATAAATATTATAGATAACCTTCTTTAGTATTAACAATAATTATGGATAAGATTGAAGAAACTGAGGAAGTGTGTCCCATTTGTTTGGATATAATACCATCAAATTTGGAACTACCAATTTTATCAATTTCATCCAGTTCATCGATTTCATCAATTTCAAATATAAATTACAACAAAAAAGTTCAAACGATACCGTGCAAGCATAATTATCATTTATTTTGTTTAACGTCTTGGACGAAGTCTTCTTCAACTTGTCCTGAATGTAGAACTGAATTAGAGGAAATTTTATTACCTGATACAAATGAAATTATCAAAGTCGATTTTAAAAAATTTGAGACTCTACCACAAGAAAACATTATAACGCAGTCAGATATCTTATCCTCAAGAAATACTACTACTATTGATGATGAGAAACTATATTTAAGAAATCAAAAATGCTGTTTGTGTGATTCAAATAAGAAATCACTTTTTATAATTTGTCCAACATGTTCAAATGGTTACCATTTTAATTGTGTTGGAGTTAATAGATCTGAAATTTGGAATTGTCCAATCTGCGATGAATGTCTTGATTATAATTCTGTTATACACACGGAAAAAAGAAAAGATAATTTTAATGATTTAAGACTACGTATAAGAAATTCCCGATCAAAAAATTTATTTAAAAACAGTTTAATTGATGATGATAATATTGATTATGTTGGATTGGTTAATAAAATTGAAGAGAATAAAAGAGAAATTAATAATAAACGTAATAATAAAATTAATAAAAATAATAAAAATAATGAAGAAAATAAAGCCTGGAAAATTTTAGAATTGGTTAAGAATGGGGATAAACAAAACGATAATATTTTAGTTGATAGCAATGATAAAATTAATAAAGATAAAAGTTTTAAAAGGCCAAAATGTTCAATTAAACAACCAAAAGTATTCAAACTTACAGAGAACGCATTATTGAAACATACAAAATTAGTTGAAAAAAAGCCCGTAAATTTAAGTAATAATGAGAATTTTGAATTAGATTATCAACTGAAATTAATTGTTCAGAGAATTTTATTAAAACCAAAACTATCAAAATTGAATCTAACAACCGAAAAATATACATGTATAAATAAAACTATATGTCATCAACTTTATCCCATAATAACATCAAATTCATCTGCTTTAAATTGGTTAAATAAATTACAGGAAGAAGCTGAAAGAGAAAACATTGACTTGAATTCTAAAGAACAAATTGATAAATTACTAAACTTGAATAAAGAAAAAGCGCATTGGTTCAATGACTTGTTTGAAAATCAGATTAATAAATGCATAATTAAAGAGTTATCATTAGTAAATAAAACTACTAAGAATGGGGAGCTCATATAGATATAAATAAAAATATAAAAACAAAAACATATATACATATATTTATTATTAACATTACAGTTAAAATTTTAAATAAGTTGAAAAAATTTCGACAAAACCATTACCAAAAACTGTCTGTAGCTTTTTGGAAACCTTACCTGTATCATCCAAAACTTTAACGTCGCTAGCACAAAAAACAACTCTCGATTCATATTTAAAAATTGGAGCATTTGTGAACACAATACGATAATCTTCTTCACCACTCAGGGTAGGATGATCATCACTAAGAATATTACCATATTGAATTTTTCTAACAATAAGATAATCAACAGCTATCCATTGCTGCGTTTCTAAATTTAAAACAAAAGAATTATAGCAATAGTTTGGTTGACCATGTATAACTGACAGCCCACATGAAGAAGTAAGAGATTTTGATGGTAAACCACGCCAACTTTCATTTCTTAACCTTGCATGGAAGTTAATAACAGCCTTACGACCAACTTCCCAATCGCTACCACATTCCCCGACTAAAACCGGTTTGAAACATTCATCCTCGAGTTGCCTCTCTTGAATTCCACCGATCACAACCAGATGACTACCGTTGCTTGAAATGCCATGACCACAAACATTTAGCAATGCATCTTTTTCCTTATAATAAGTTTCAATTGGATACCAAGATTGATTTTGAAAGTCGAACCACCATAAATCACCGGTAATGGACTTGTTATAATAACTTGCACATCGACTACCTTTTTCATCTTTCACTTTGGTGTAGCTAATTGAAGACCCTCCAAACATGATTAAAACTTTAGATTTTAACGCACTTATTTGGTAAGTATGAATACCCGATTGGGTCAATGGTGATGATGAACTGGTTATATCAAGAGGAATCACTGATTCACCCGAATGGTTTGATTGTAAATTAGTGTTAATATTGGCTGGTGAAGTTTCATTAACATTCTCCCTTGTACTAGAAATTCTAGTGAATAAATCTCCAATCAACGCATTGGGCATATGTTTTGTATTTGTTGGTGATGCAGAATTATTTGAAGATGATGAAATTGATGGTGTGTTATTTGTTTTTTGGCTGGTTCCGTTAACTGATTTTTGGGCAATTGGCGAATAAAAATCTGATAGTAAAGAATGTGATTGAGAAGTAAAAGTGGGTGTAATGTTACCAATTGACCCATTAAAGTTGGAATCTTGTTTTGATACATTAACAGATTTATTTTGTTCAATTATATCATTGGCGTGTAGTATAGTTGGTAATTCATTGCTATCAATCAATGACATTGCAAAAAATCCTCTCGGTGATGGCCAGGATGAATCTGAATTATGTTTGAAAACACCAGTGAATTTATAATGCATATCTTTATTTAGATAACTCTCTTCAAGTTCATTGCCATTTGGATCAATTATATGACTATGCTTATCATTAATCATCTCAAAATTTCCAATTGGACAACAAATAACTTCATCAGAAACTCCACTGTCATCCAAAAACAGTTCACATTTCCATAAATCGTTCATTGCACTGAAAGAGTTACCATCATCGCAACTTTTATAACCACCCATAATAAATAGGATTGATGGTTGGGTATATTGTCTATGGGAGTTATTATCTTTTTCCTTTTTAAAGTTTTGATTATTATCTAATTTTTCGTTGCCGTTATCTTTTAATACTTCATGATTACTGTCCTCAATTGGAACAGAAACCATAGAGTGACCAAATCTTGGAATTGAACTTGAAAAAACTGAATTATAGGTGGGATGAACTGAAATTTTAATTTCTTTAAATCGTAAAGAAACGGTATCACATAACCAAAGTTGATCAGTTGGAGTGATTTTTCTTTCAATTATACAATGTAATTTATCAGGGTATGTAATTTCTGTTGTTAGGTCTATTCCACCGTATAGCACAAAAAATCTTTTACTCAATCTAGCCGCTGCAGAACATAATAAAGGTCCGGGATAAACTAATGCATTTGCGGGATTTGATGAAGTAGAAGAATTTGATAATGAATGTGAACATGATCCTTTATTGTTGGGCACACTATTTTTTACAATTGGAGGAGCTAATAAATCAAGAATTATTGAACAAGAATTTGATTCAGGTGAATATCTATAAACTAATGTGTTCGGGACCGCAGCCATAGAAATTATTTTATCCTTTTCCATCGGCAATGGTAGATCACAATCAAACTTCATAGTTATGTTTTCTGGTGGAATTGTAAAATTTTTAGTTAAATCTTTCAGCACTTGCACATATTCTGAAACTGATAAAACACGTAATCCTCCATAAAGGTGAATACCATTTGGCATACCAACTGCTGTATGATAACATAAACCAGTTAATTCTTGCTCTGTGAAAACAGTTGGCACATCAATAAAGCTATTAAATTTTGATCGGAGCGACTCAGATTCTGGCTTTAAATCATTCTCTTTCTTATCATCATAGTGATTATGATTACGTTCTTTAGGTAGCAGATCTTCAATAACAACCGGTCTTGCGACTCTGTGTTTTTGATAATATGCTGATGTTTTCGATGGAAAAAAACTATCAACACCAGCCAAATTATTAATACCTAAATTTGAAAAATATTGATGGTATTTATAATTTTTACTTTGATAACAGTTAGGGTCTGAAAGGTCTAGTTCAGTATAAATCGGACATTCTTTAACATATTTGAGAAACCCGGGAAGGTTTTCATTGCTGAAATACTGCTCCATGTTTTAATATAAAAAAAAAAAATGCTAACTAAACTGATTAAGTTAATGATCCGTTCAATTTGAACTGGTATCAGTGCCCTAGCAGGGTTTATCTATTGAAAAAAATTAAGTTTGCTTGCTTAATAGAAACAAAGAAAATCAAAAAAAAATTATTGAGAATGCGGGGGATGATCTATGACAGCCCTTTTTTTTTGGTTTCGCCTCAAAATTAAAGCCATAGATCAAGAAAAAAATGTATATTAATATAAATATAATAAATATAATTGATTTGATACTTGTTTTGTTTCACCATAGAAATGTAAATAAGCAGATAATGTCTTAATACCTTCGTTACAGTTAGACATCTCAATTTTTTGAATGTTGATCTGAATTTTATAGGGCAAATTGATAAATTACTAAACTTAAATAAAGAAAAAGCGCATTGGTTTAATGGCTTGTTTGAAAATCAAATTAATAAATGCATAATTGAAGAATTGTCACTAGTAAATAAAACCACTAAGAATGGGGAACTTCTATATATATATATATATACATGATTGACATTATAGTTAAAATTTTAAGTAAGTTGAAAAAATTTCGGCAAAACCGTTGCCAAAAACCGTCTGTAACTTGTTGGAAACTTTACCCGATTTTTTATCCAAGATTTTAACATCACTACCAACCAAAACAATTTTTGAATCAATTTTAAAAATTGGAGCATTTGTGAACACAAGATGATAGTCTTTTTCTTCACTTAAGGCAGGATAATCATTATTAATAATATTATTAAAATGTATTTTTTTAACAAGAAGGTAATCCACAGATATCCATTGCTGTGTTTCTAAATTCAGAACGTGAGAGTTATAGCAATAGTTTGATTGACTATTTTTAATTGAAATCCCACATGAAGATATTAAAGATTCAGATGGTAAGCCACGCCAATTTTGATTTCTTAACTTTGTATGAAAGTCCACAACAGCTTTACGACCAATTTCCCAATCTTCACCACTTTCACCAACTAGAATTGGTTTAAAGCAATCATCTTTAAGTTGCCTCTCTTGAATTCCACCGATCACAACTAAATGTTTACCATTGCTTGTAATACCGTGACCGCAAACACTTAGCATTGCATCTTTTTCCTTATAATAAGTTTCAATTGGATACCAAGATTGATTTTGAAAGTCGAACCACCATAAATCACCGGTAATGGACTTGTTATAATAACTTGCACATCGACTACCATTTTCATCTTTCACTTTGGTGTAGCTAATTGAAGACCCTCCAAACATGATTAAAACTTTAGATTTTAACGCGCTAATCTGGAAAGTATGAATACCCGATTGAGCTAACGGTGATGATGTACTAGTTAAATCAGGAGAATTCATTGATTCGCCTGAATGATTTGATTGTAAGTTATTATTAAAGTTTACCGGTGAACCCTCATTAATACTTTCCCTTGTACTTGAAATTCTAGAGAATAAATCTCTAATTGAAGTACTGGGCATATGCTTTACATTTGTAGGTGATGCAGATTTATTTGAAGATGATGAAATTGATGGTGTGTTATTTGACTTTTGGCTCGCTGTGTTAACTGTTCTTTGTGCAATTGGTGAATAAATATTCGAAGGTAAAAATTGTGATTGTGAATGTGAAGTTGAAATGGGTGTAATGTTACTAGTAGATCCACTAATATTGGAATCTTGCTGTGATGTATTTGCTGATTTGTATTGATCAATTATATCATTTGCCTGTAATAT
This sequence comes from Kregervanrija pseudodelftensis, assembly GCA_030580115.1. Lineage (NCBI taxonomy): Eukaryota > Fungi > Ascomycota > Pichiomycetes > Pichiales > Pichiaceae > Kregervanrija > Kregervanrija pseudodelftensis. The sequence continues at coordinate 41,725 of JAKTSJ010000071.1, read as the reverse complement.
AGTTGGTAATTCATCGCTATCAACCAATGACATTGCAAAAAATCCTCTCGGTGATGGCCAGGATGAATCTGAATTATGTTTGAAAACACCAGTGAATTTATAATGCATATCTTTATTTAGATAACTCTCTTCAAGTTCATTGCCATTTGGATCAATTATATGACTATGCTTATCATTAATCATCTCAAAATTTCCAATTGGACAACAAATAACTTCATCAGAAACTCCACTGTCATCCAAAAACAGTTCACATTTCCATAAATCGTTCATTGCACTGAAAGATTTATTATCATCACAGTCCTTATAACCACCCATGATAAATAGGATTGATGGTTGGGTATATTGTCTATAAAAGCTATTAGTTCTCTCTTTTTTATAAATTTGATTATTATCTAGTTTTTCTTTATTGTTATTTTTTAACACTTCATGATTACTGTCCTCAATTGGAACAGAAACCATACAATGACCAAATCTTGCAATTGAATTTGAAAAAACTGAATTATAAGTTGGATGAACTGAAATTTTAATTTCCTTATACTTTAAAGAAACAGTATCAAATAACCAAAACTGATCATTTGGAGTGATTTTTTTTTCAATTATACAATGTAGTTCATCAGGGTACATGATTTCCGTGGTTAAATCCATTCCACCATATAGCATATAAAATCTTTTACTTAATCTAGCCGCTGCAGAGCATAATAAAGGTCCCGGATAAGCTGACGATTTTGATGAACTTGATGAATTTGATGAATTTGACGAGGTTAATGAATTTGAATGAGGTAATGATGAATGTGCAAATAATCCTTTATTAATGGGCACAAAATTTTTATTAACTGAAGGAGCTAATAAATCAAGAATTATTGAACAGGAATTTGATTCAGGTGAATATCTATAAACTAATGTGTTCGGAATCACTGCCATTGACATTATTTTATCCTTTTCCATCGGTAATGGTAAATCATAATCAAACTTCATAGTTATATTTTCTTGTGGAATTGTAAAATTTTTGGTTAAATCTTTTAGCATTTGCTCATATTCTGGAATTGATAAAACACGTAATCCTCCATAAATGTGAATACCATTTGGCATATCAACTGCTGTATGGTAACATAAACCAGTTAATTCTTGCTCTGTGAAAATAGTCGGTACATTCACAAAGCTATTAAATTTTGACCGGTATGAATCAGACTCTGAATTTAAATCATTTTCTTTTTGATCATTATTTTTTTGGTCACAATGATTCTGACTGTCAACCTCAGACAATAGATCTTCAGCAACATTTGGTCCTGCAACTCTGTGTTTTTGATAATATGCTGATGTTTCCGATGGAAAAAAACTATCAACACCAGTTAAATTGTTGACACCCAAATTTGAAAAATATTGATGATATTTATAATTTTTAGTTTGATAACTGTTAGGGTCCGAAAGGTCTAATTCAGTAAAATAAGGACATTCTTTAACATTTCTAAGAAACCCTGGAAGATTTTCATTGTCCAAATATTGTTCCATGTTCTAATATACAAAAAAAAAGTGTGTTAATCAAACAGTCAGGTAACGCTTTGTTCAGTTTTTACTGGTGTTAATTTGGTAATAAAGTTTATCTATGAAAATATTTAAGGTTGCTTTCTCGATTAACCATTGAAAATCATTAAACTTATTCAGAACGCGGGGGCCGATTTATGACAGCTTTTCTTTTTTTTATTCTTTCTTTGGTTTGGTTTTATAATTAAAGTTATATAGTTATAGATTAAAGAAAAATATTAATATTAATGTAAATATGGATAAATATAATTAGATTTGTACTTACTTTGTTTCACCATAAAAATGTAAATAGGCCGATAACGTCTTGACACCTTCAATATAGTTAGACATATCAATTTTTTCGTTGATAGAATGGGCACCATCATCACCTCTACCCATTGGTAACAATAAACAATTAGTTTTTAACTCTTTTTCGAACGTAATTGTGATTGGAATTGAGCCTCCTTCTCTAGTTAGATCGGGATCAATATTCCAAACTAATTTTGTTGCCTTTCTAGCAGCAGAAAACGAATCATTAAATGGGTCACTAACCCAATAATTACCATCATGAATTAGTTCAACAGTACAAGTGTTTGGAGATCCTAAATCTTTGAAGTTTTTATTACAATAGTCAACAACTAATTTTGTTAGTTTCTCTGAATCAATATCTGGAACAGTTCTAATAGAAAATTTACCAATAACTTTGGCTGGTATAACAGTTTTAGCACCGCCGCCGGAGAATGCACCTTCGATACCGTGCAATGACAATGATGGAAATCTCCATCTGTGCATTAAAATATCCTTTTTATCTTGATAAATTGCAGTATTTGAACCTGAAGCCGCATTTAGTTCATCAACATCAAAATCAATATCATCATATAACTTCATTTCCTTTTCAGTAACAGGAGCAACCATTTCATCAATACCAGGAATTAAAATATCACCTTTAACATCAACCAGTTGTGACATAATTTTGACTAAATCCGTCATTGGTTCATGAATAACACCACCAAAAATACCGGAATGCAAATCTGCACCTGGGCCTTTGATGGTGATTTGATAATAATTACAGCCTCTTAATCCATAAGTTAAAACAGGTTTCTTGGTTCCTAACCAATAATTATCCGAAATACAAACTGTATCAACATTTTTAAAATATTTACTTGCTTCGTCAGCGATAACCTTATCTAAACCAATTGAACCACTTTCTTCCATTCCTTCAAAACAGAAGACAATATTAACAGGTAATTCGATACCTAATTCTTTATGGGCTTGGATTGAGTTCAACCAACCAATAACAGGACCTTTATCATCAGTAGAACCTCTACCAAATAATTTATCATTTTTTTCTGTCAAGATAAATGGTTCAGTGGCCCATCCATCTTCTAGTAAAGCGGGTTGAACATCATAATGACCGTAAATTAGAATCGTTTTTTTCTCTGGATTTTCACCAAATTTAGCTAAAACAATTGGTGGCAATTGTAATTTTGGATCGTTAACTGGAGGTGGTTGAATACCTAGATCTCTAAATTGAATATCGTCAGCACCTAACTTTTCCAATTCTAGCTTCAAAAAATCCGCCATTTCAAAAACTTTTGGTCTTAAAGTTTCGTCACCTGAAACCGATGCAATTGCCACAGCATTTGATAATCTTTCAATAAAATTTGGTTTTAAAGAATCTATTTTGCTGAATAATGGAGATAAAGTCGATTCAACAGACATTTTCGCAATAGTATGGGCAATATTAGTAGTAGTAAATTGTCTATAATTAATACGTTTAAATAATTTCGTAATTAATTGACGTTGATTATACATATATAATAAAAGAAAAGAGTTTCAAAGTGAAAAAAGTGAACCAAAAAGGGCAACAATAGGCAAACCCAAACTCTTCAATTACCAAATTTACAATCTAACCCGTTTGGTCAAAGGGAACAAACAAACAAAAAAAACTATGGCGTGGTGTAAGGATGAACTGTTATCGTAATCACGTGAATTTGCAATATCATAATTTTTGGGAAAAAACAATATTACCCGGCTATATATATGAATTTTTAATATCTCTGACTCATCTGAAAAATCGTTAAATTTCGCAGATTTCCAAAATTATTCTAAATCATTGAAAACGTCTCGCTCAAGCGAGGAAGAATAAAAATTTCACAGCATAATCGCTCCGACAAGCGCTGAATTTCGATACTAACTAAAAATTTTATCAACTTCTATTACTCATTCAGTCGATTACTCACCGCTTAACACCCTTTTATTTATAAGTTTTTGCTAATCTCCTTTTGAAATTTTTAAACTAAAATTTATTATCAATATATATAATGTGTGGTATTTTTGCTGCTTATAGAGTTCAAGATATTGAATCGTTCAAGCCAAAAGCTTTGGCTTATTCAAAAAGAATCAGACACAGAGGCCCGGATTGGTCTGGTAACGTTGTGGCCAATTCTACAATTTTATGCCATGAAAGACTAGCAATTGTTGGTTTAGATGCAGGAGCTCAACCAATCGTTTCTGATGATGGCAGATACATTTTATCGGTTAATGGTGAAATTTATAACCATATTGATTTAAGATCTCAAATTAAAGACTACACTTTTAAAACTTTATCAGATTGTGAGCCAATTATTCCATTAGTTGAAAAATATGATATTGATGCTCCAAAATATTTAGACGGTATGTTTGCTTGGGTTCTATATGATAAAAAAATGGATAGAATCATTGCCGCAAGAGATCCAATTGGTATTACAACTCTTTATATGGGTAGATCATCCAAATCTCCAAAAACAGTTTATTTCGCTTCCGAACTGAAATGTTTAACTGATGAATGTGATGAAATAAAAGCTTTCCCACCGGGTCATATTTATGATTCTAATACTGATAAAATAACCAGATATTTTGAGCCAAACTGGTGGGATGAAAATAAGATTCCAACTACTCCAGTTGATTATAAATCCGTTAGAGATACTTTAGAAATGGCTGTTAGAAAGAGATTAATGGCTGAAGTTCCTTATGGTGTTTTGCTTTCTGGTGGTCTAGATTCCTCTTTAATTGCTTCAATTGCCTCTAGAGAAACTATTAAAGCAGCTGCTGCGGAAGGTACCAAAAGTATTGATGCAAGCCATACTTTAACAGGTGTTGATGCAAAGGGTCAATTATCTAACACAGGTTGGGCAAAATTACATTCTTTTGCAGTTGGTTTGCCAGGTGCTCCAGATTTAATTGCAGCTAAGAAAGTTGCTGAATTTATTGGTACAATCCACCATGAACACACATTTACTTTACAAGAAGGTTTTGATGCTTTATCAGATGTTATTTATCATTTAGAAACTTATGATGTTACTACAATTAGAGCTTCAACTCCAATGTATTTACTTTCAAGAAAAATAAAGGCTCAAGGTGTTAAAATGGTTCTTTCTGGTGAAGGTTCGGATGAAATCTTTGGAGGTTATTTATATTTTGCAAATGCTCCAAGTGCTGCTGAATTTCATATCGAATCTGTTAAAAGAATTAAGAATCTACATTTGTCTGATTGTCTAAGAGCTAATAAATCTACAATGGCTTGGGGTCTAGAGGCTAGAGTTCCATTCTTAGATAAAGAATTTTTGAACGTTTGTATGAATATTGATCCAAAGGATAAAATGATCAGTGCAAAAGATGGTAAAATTGAAAAGTATATTTTAAGAAAAGCTTTTGATAATAAAAATGAACCGGGTCAGACACCATATTTACCTGATGAAATCTTATGGAGACAAAAGGAACAATTTTCTGACGGTGTTGGTTATTCTTGGATTGATGGTTTGAAGGATTTAGCTGAAAAAATGGTCACTGATGAACAATTGGCTAATCCAAAACCACATTGGGGTGATGATGTTCCAACAACTAAAGAAGCTTACTTCTATAGATGTAAGTTCGATGAATTATTCCCCTCAAAAGCTGCTGCTTCTACCGTTATGAGATGGATTCCAAAAGCTGAATGGGGTTGTCATGCTGATCCTTCTGGAAGATACGCTAATATTCATGAAGCTAGAGTCTTATAATTAATTTTATATAAAATTTTGTTTCTTTATATATAAGAAAGAAAAACTTGTTGTTGCTTTTCTATTATTGAAGTTACATTAGATTATACTAAATTGTATTTATTATACACTATTTTTAATTATTAATTTCTTAAATCTGTAGTAATTATACAGCCTCTAATAAACGGAAAGCCTCTTGCATCTGTCTCTTCTCTTTCAACAACATCAACAATTTGGTCTTCACCTTCCTCGGCTTCCGCTTCTCCATCATAATCAACCATATCAAATTCATCTTCCCTTTCATCATAATTAATATTTTGTTCAATTTCTTCAAAATCAGGAGCTAATGCACTCCACTTTTGAGGTATTATAACACCCCACCAGTAAATTGTACCAGTATCCATACCATTTGCAACAATAACACATTTACGATGGTTCCAATCAATATCAATTAATTCTTCATTTGAGCCTTCTAAAATTTTTACTAAACTACCCATTTCAGTTTCCCAAACATAAACATCATGAGTTGCACCCATTGTACTGGCACACAAAAATTCTCCTGTATTATTAAATTTGATTGAATTCCATTGAATTCTATTGACAACATCTTGATACTTATGGATTAAACTTAATTCCCAATTTTCAACATTATTTTCATTCCATAAATTAACATCATATTGCCTTAAAATTCTATCGCTTGCATTAATAACCAAAATTCCACTTTTTTCAACAATTTCAATACCTTTGATATTACCACTGCAGATTTTAAAGCTTTTGGCAATCTCACTCTTATCAACATCGACAATATTCAGCCAACCTTTATTAGTACCATTTAAAACATACTTTCCATTAAAAACCACGGTTGAACATAATGTAACTCCATTTTCCTCGAGTTTGTCATTTAAGTATTTACAGTTTATTTTACCATCCACACATTCAACAAATCCAACACTACCATCAACCAAATCCATGATTAATTTCCAATTTTCGGTATTAATTGAACTGATAATTGCAACCCCCCAAACCCCACCTTCAAATCTATCTTCAAAAACTAATTGGCCATTATCATCCCATACACAAACCTTCCAATCCCTAGACCAACTAACTAATCCACCATTTTCTGTAAGCCATCTTATGCCGGTGATCGCTCTTGTATGACCACGTAAAACTAAGGGGGCATTGTTTGTCCACGTATCGATTATAAGTATTGTACCATCAAGTAATCCTGACGCTAAATAATGACTACATGCAGAAAGTTGTAATGATGTTGAATGACCATATGAAAGAGTGGTTGTTAATGTGGATGGGTAATCAGATGTAATTGTTATTGGATCATGTAGTGATAAATTCATTTCAATCAACGTTAACTTTTTATATCTGAAAGTATTTCAAAAATTCATGCTTAAAGTATCAAAAAGAAAAAAAAGATTGGGATCAGTCGCGTTACGTAAAGCATACAGGACAGTTGAGAAGATTTCAGGATAATTATTACAGTATTGATTTTTATGGTTGCGTCTTGCATCTTAAATATCGAGAGCAAGGAACTATAGCTTATAACATAATTAAATACAAGAAAAAATTTTAGAAACCATACCATTGGAAACAAAAAAGTAAGACAAGTCAGGGAATTAAATAAACAATTGAACAAAAAAATGAAAAAATAAACAAGAAAAGTGTGATTGTAAACAAAAAAAAATAAACAATCATCAAAATCTACTATACAAAACTATACTATCTTAAATATAACTTGGTCTCAAGCCAGTACTATTATTATCTTCAGATGACTCATCATCATGATAATATCCTTCTGTTTCATGATTTACAAAATTATGTTCACTCGCATCATGGAAATTATTTGAATCTATCGTCGTTCCAAAATCACTAACAGTTGGTGCATTAGATTCTGGTCTAAAATGTGAACTATTTAAATCTTGTCCTGTTTGAAATGGATCTCTTGAAACTATATCACTATGATCTATTGATAAAATATCACTATGATTTCCTGATGTTGTACCTATTGGTTGAAAAGGGTTTTGATGCTCTGTTAACTTTGATTCATTGTCAGTATTGTTATCATGCGTGGGTAAAAATGAAGCAGATTCATAAGGTAAACGTGGATGTTCAGCTTCACCTTCATTTTCATCTAGATCATGCTCTGATTTATTGCTACCACCAAGATTAAAAATGTTCTTAACACTTTTACCACGTGTCAAATTACTCATAAATTTACCAAAACCATTATTTGATGATGTTGATGATGAATCTGCAACTTCAATATCTTTTTCAACTGGTGAAAGCTCTTTATGTTCATTCGAATCATCAATGTCCCTTAGCTGATACATTTCTGTAGCCCAATTATTATTATGCTCTTTTGCAACTTGACCTAATTCAAATAATTCTCTTGCAGCATCTGGTGTGTCATCTAACGATTGATGTTTTCTTTGGAAAGAAGTTCTATCATCCCTAGTTGGAGAGAAACGCGAATCAGGATTCTTTGAAAAAACGGTAATTACAGCAAGGAGTAAAATAACCACAAGTAAAATTAATGACATTGCAGCATTCATAATAAAAAAGACAATACCCATAACTGCGGAAACCTTCCATTGCTGACCGTAAACACCCGAAAAAAATGTAAACAAAAATGAATTAATTGTAATGATAACTTGAATAAAGATGCTAATCACATTCATAAATTTATCCAAATATGGCAGAGTATGACATAAAAGTGCACAATAAAACATATCAAGAATCCAAATTGCTAATGCCTGAGTTCTACCAGATCCTTGAGCTAATGAAACAAATAAAGCTTTGACAAAAATATAAACTAAAACAGCAGTACCAAACCAAAAACGATTTGCGTCAAACATAGTATACATAAAACCATAACGACTTAAAACATCTGGATTACCATATAAAATTGCAGCAGGATTACTATGATCTCTAATTGATTGTCTACCGTAAGTGATTGTTTTAAAAGAACACCAGGACATTGTTAAAAGGGCCAAGAGTAAAAAGAAAACTGATAACGTAACAATAGCACCAGAATCATGCACTGTAAATTCCCAAAGGGACAAAATGACTAGTTGAGGAAAACCGATAAAAATATATCTTGCTAATGCACCTTTGAAGGTTGATTTCCAAGAAGTTCTATGGGTTAAATGACGGCTGAACCAAGAGTTTTCACTTTTTGTTAATTGTTTCATCAAGATTCTGAAAACGAAAAATAAACCCACTAAAACGTAAAGACATAAAGTAAAAAATGTAAAACCTGTACAAACAACTGCAGTAGGTTCAATGTTGGCATTGTACGCAGCCCTCTTGATACCTCTTAAAACTGTTAAATAGGCACTTGATGGAACATTATCTATAGGAATAAAATAACTATCTAAATTTGACGATCTTTCCTCCAATCCAAGATATGGAGTATATTCGTCTGATGATTTATAGGAATTTGGGAAGAAAAATGACACCACTGACGAAACCACTGAATTATTCAAGACATAACTTAGAGAACGTTGAGCTAAAACTTGAATTGCACCACTAGTTAGATATTGAGTTGGAGTGCCACCAGTTGCTTGAATATACCATCTAAAAATTTTTTGCATAAAATCAATTCTAATTAGTCCCATCGACCAAGCTAAATTTTCTGACCAAGCAGAAGCGATTGCAGGGGTTTCTTGAACATGAATCATAGAAATAATGACCACACTTTGAAAATAAGTGAATAAAGAAATTGCAGCAGCGGACATTCTTGAAGCAGCGGCGGAGTTACCAAATAATGATAAAACAGCAGAAACTAGTAGACCAATACCGGCAACCACTGCAGTTGCCCATTTAGCACCTTCATGAGAAACGGTTTTACCATTTGTGAAGGAGCATTGTAAACAACCTAATAATTCGTCTTCTTCATTTGTGATAATTAATCTAGCAACAGCATCAATATCAGGGAAAACGTAAGCAATATTTGGAATCATGTTAACATATTCCTCAGAAATATACTCAACCGATTCAACTTCCATTTCAGAAGGAGTAATTGGACAAAATTGTTTCCAACCTAAATCACAAAGATCGATAGTTTTTGTAATAATATCAAAACCAAAGGCATAAACTGTAATAAAAGCTTTAACATCACCTTCAATTTCTGCAGTAATTGAAATATCATATTTTAAAGCTCTGGTTTCTGGGTTAAAGACAACATTAAAATAATTTGGTTGAATTTTCGTGCTGTTTGCCATACAATCAACTAAAGAAGTTGAATACAATGATCTCTTTGCTAATGTATTCGATAATAGAGTGAGCAGTAAAAAAAATTGAGCAAAACTTTTCATTTTTATTTTTATTATTACTATATAGTTGGCTGATTTCAAATGGTAAGAACTAAGTTAATGAAAGTTCCAAATATCTTAGTAGAGAAACTAAAAAAAAATTTGGCAAGAAATATGTGTTTTTAGAAATCAATTGAAACGGATCAAAATTTTATTGGATCAAGTGTGTATTTGATGGGATAAACAATGAATCAAAAGATCGATATAACAGCGCTGGATGTGAAAGAGAACACTAAACAAATAGAATGCTTGTGTATATGCCAAGAAAGTATTCCTATAAACGAAGGTGCCAATTCAAACAAGTAATGAGTGATGAATAAAAACAGTAAATAATAACAAAATATTTTTATTGAGAGTATTGAGCAAGAAAAAAAATAGTCTAACCTGAGATAACCGGGCTGTTCTACAGGGGTAGTGTGGTAAATCTGTCTTTTTTTTCTGAGTTGAGTTCTTCACGACAAAATATCAAATTCATTATAACAGAACATATAAAATATAAAATTTAAAATATAAAACATAACATAAAGATCAATTTACTTCCTGGAGCGATGAACAACATCAATTAAATGACCAACAACTTGAGGATTTGATAATGTAGAAACATCACCTAGTTGATCTTCTTCCCCAGCTAAAATCTTTCTTAAAATTCTTCTCATAATTTTACCAGATCTGGTTTTTGGCAAATCATCAACTAATAAAATTAATTTTGGAGCTGCAAATGGTCCGATTTCCTTTCTAACAGTTAAAATCAATCCTTTTTTAGTCGCTAGTTCATCATCAACCTTAGTTTTTAATGAAACAAATGCTGCAACTGCAGCACCAGTTAACTCGTCAGGGAATCCAACAACTGCAGACTCAGAAACCGATGGGTCTTCAATTAATGCGGCTTCAATTTCTGCTGTTGATAGTCTATGGCCAGAAACATTAACAACATCGTCAACTCTTCCCAAGATCCAGTAAAATCCATCTCTATCTCTAGCAGCACCATCACCTGAGAAATAATGTCCATGATAAGGTTTTAAATAGGTGTCCAAATATCTGCTATAATCGTTCCAAATTGTTCTAGTAATTGATGGCCATGAAGTTTTAACACATAGAACACCTTCAACATGATTACCTTCTAATTCTTCTCCAGTGACAGGATCACAAATAACTGGTTCAATACCGAAGAATGGCAAAGAAGCTGAACCAGGCTTTGTTGGTGTAATACCTGCTAGTGGACAGATCAGATGTGAACCAGATTCAGTTTGCCAATAAGTATCACAAATATGTGCCTTGCCTCTACCAATATATTTGTTATACCATTCCCAAACATCTTTTGCAATTGGCTCACCAACTGAACCTAAAACTCTTAATGTATCTAGTTTATAGTTTTCAATATATTTTTCGCCAGCTCTCTTTAACAATCTTAAAGCAGTTGGTGCAACATAAAATTGATTAACGCCATATTTGTCAACAATTTCCCAGTATCTTGAAAAATTTGGGTAGGCAGGTGTACCTTCAAAAACAACGGTTGCAGCACCATTTAGTAATGGACCGTAAACAACGTAGGTATGTCCAGTAATCCAACCAACATCACCAGCAGTGAAAATCACGTCTTCAGGATGAACATCGAAAACATACTTTGTTGTCAACAATGCACCCAATAAATATCCAGCGGTTGTATGTTGAATACCCTTTGGTTTACCAGTTGAACCTGACGTATATAATAAAAATAAAATGTCTTCAGAATTCATTGAAACTGGTGGGCAGTATGGTCCATACTTGGAAACTTCGTCATGCCACCAGAGATCTCTTTCGTTGTTCCAAGGAATGTGAGAATTACCTGTCCGTTTGAAAACAACAACGTTTCTGACATCTGGACAATGGGCTAGAGCATCATCGACAATTTTTTTGGTTTCAATGATTTTACCTCCACGTTTTGATTCATCCGTAGTGATAACAATCTGGGAGTCTGCGTTTAAGATTCTATCCTTTAAAGAAGCAGAAGAAAATCCAGCAAAAACGACAGAATGAATGGCACCAATTCTAACAATCGCCAACAAAGTGACAATTGCCTCAGGGATCATTGGCAAATAAACGGCAACTGTGTCACCCTTTTTGACACCTAGATTTGTTAAGACTTGCGCAAAACGGCAAACATCTTTTAATAATTCTCCATAACTGATTATACGACCTTGGCCAGGTTCGTCAGCTTCGTAAATAATGGCGGCCTTTTTTGGATCTTTTATTGCCCACCGATCAACACAGTTGTAGCAGGCGTTTAGTTCACCGTCAACAAACCAGGCAGATGGCTCACCATTGTTATCTTTTAGATGAGGAGCTTCAGGAACCTTGGCGACCGTGAATGGCTTGGACCACGACAAGTTCTCGGCTGCCATTCTGCCAAAAAACTGGCCCGGTTGTTCAATTGACTCTTTGTGCATTTTTTTATATTGTTCCAGTGAAGTTAAGTAGGGTTTAGAGGGATGTCTTTCAAAAAATCCTTGGGGAACATCCAAGGCCGCTTCGTTCATCAAGTGTTCATTTTCTAATTGTTTTTCTGGCATTGTTAATTAATTAATTAATTAATGTATCTTGTTATAATAATGAAAAAGAGAAATTATAAATAGAAAAACAGTTGAATTATTAAAAAGGGTTCTATACCTGACTATTTATAGATATCAAAAGCTACTTCTTTATAGTAGATGATATGATTCGATTATATGTGGAGGTAAAATTAAGGGTGCGTGTTGTAGAAATAAAGGTAAAATTGAGGAGGTTGTAATACATTCGGATGACATATAATAGGATTAGAGGAAGGCAATTCTGGTGAACACATTAATTTTAGTCTTAATCTGGTAACCAACAGAATTATCTGTGAAATAACAGGTAACTAACACGGTTATCAGTTTTACTATTATTGCTGTGGGGTTCTTCTATCAATTTCGGAGTGCGCGCCTTGAAAAAATGACAGCTCTGGTGCGGAGTTTAACTGATATTCTGGGGACGATTTGGGGACGATTTAAGGACGATCGGTTTGTTGGGTCGATTGATTTTGGGGACGGTTTCGGTCGATCGACGCAGACTTATTTTTAGAAGGAAAGGTTGAACGTTGAACATTGAATACTGAACAATAAAATACATCAGCCTCATTTCGATGCTAATTTTATTTTTATTTTATTTACAGAACAGTTCCAGTTTAGATCACACGTATTTATTGTTGACTTTTTCCTCATTATTATTTGGATTATTATTTTGTTTTATATACTTATCTATCCTTACACACGCACATACATATTGTTTCTAGAATGATTATACTTGATTTACTGACTCTCATATTATCATTCAATCTATTCACTTCACTTGTTGAAGGTAAATTTTTGCGTTCTGACACTCTTTTAACGTGTATGGAAAATTCTGAATTTTCCACATCATATTTCAATGTTTACTACTATCCATATAACAGCACTGCGGTGTTTTACATCGATGGTTCTTCGTCGATTTCTGGTAAAATCAAAGCTGAGTACGAGTTGGTCGTGTATGGTTTATCAGCTTATAAAGGTACCATCGACCTATGTGATTTGGGATACGCTACAATTTGTCCAATTACGTCGGGCCATATCAACGTTGAAGGAACGTATAAAATTACAAGCGATTTGACTGACCAAATTCCAAGTATCGCTTATACAATTCCAGATCTAGATGCCTACGTCCAGGTTCTCGTCTATTCCAGTAATGATACAGAGAACGAGACTCCTTTGGCCTGTATTAAAGCACAGGTTAGCAATGGTAAGACTGTTCAAACCAGATATGCTGGTTGGCCGATCGCCTGTGTCTCAGGATTTGGTTTAATCGTTTCATCCTTTGTTTCGATCATGGGACACTCTGCAACGGCCGCACATATCGCTTCCAACGCTGCCTCCTTGTTCGTTTATTTCCAAAATTTGGCTATAATGGCCATGATGGGTGTCGCTTCTGTGCCTCCAATCGCTGCAGCTTGGGCCCAAAATTTTATGTGGACTTTGGGTATTATTGAAACAAAGTTTATGCAAGATATTTTTTTTTGGTATGTTCAATCAACCGGTGGTGACGTTACTTCAACGCTTGATAATAAAGATGTTATCTCAATTTCTGTCCAAAAATTTTTCAAGCATTTATCCAAAAGAGCGTTATCAGTGGCATCTTCAACGGGTGATGATGTTTTGGCTGATACAAATCTTTATTCGACCGATGAATATAATTTATCCTCGAAAACTTTGGTTTTAAGAGGTGTTCAAAGAGTTTCCTACCTAGCGAATATTGAAATTTCAAATCTCTTTTTAACAAGTATTACATTTTTCTTATTTGTTGGTTTTATTCTTTTAATTTTAACTTCAGTTTTCAAAGGTGTTTGTGAAATTATGGTCAGAGCTAAAATACTTGATGCAAATAAATTCTTACTATTCAGAAATCATTGGCCTTCTTTGATTAAAGGTTCTCTTTACAGATTATTCAATATAACTTTCCCTCAAATCGTTTTAATGTGCCTTTGGGAATTTACTCAAAATAATTCTGCTGGATGTCTAGCAATGGCAGTTATCATTTTTATTGTTGTTTTTATTTTAATTGGTTATGCTGCCATCAGAGTCGTGGTTGCTGGTATTAGATCAATGAGGACCCATAAAAACCCTGCTTACATTTTATTTGGTGATCCAAAAATTTTAAATAAATATGGTTTCTTCTATGCACAATACAAAGCTTATAAATTTTTTTGGGTTCCGTTAGATTTATTTTATCTTTTCATTAGAGCCTTATTGATCGCCGTTTTACAGACACAAGGTAAAATTTGCGCTTGCCTTATTTTTGCAATTGAAATTATCCATACGGCAGTCTTAATTTGGATTCGTCCATTTATGGATAAAAGAACAAACATTTTTAATATTTTTATTGCGGTTATAAACTTGATTAATTCGGTGTTTTTCTTATTTTATTCAAACGTTTTCCGTCAGCCAATCGTTGTTTCATCTGTTGCCGCTGTTGTTTACTTTGTTATGAATGCAGTTTTTGCGCTTATTTTACTTATTTTTACAATTGTTACTTGTACACTTGCATTAATTTACAGGAATCCTGATACAAGATACCAACCAATTAAAGACGATAGACAAGCTTTTATTCCAAAAGAAGGTGGTGATGATTATAGTAAAGTTGAATACGAATTAGCAGAACTTGGTGCGACTGCAATGCGCGGTCATGATAGAAATTCAATGTTACCAGACTCTCGTTCTGTTACTGATTTAACAGATGAGCTTTCTTCCGTTACTAAAAAAGATATCACCACTACCAAATTAAATCCATTTTCTGATAATAATGCTGATGATGACTCCTTCTTAAATATGGATAGAAGTGATATGGATAGAAGTGATAATGCTTTGATCACACATGGTTTAGGTGAAATGACTACAGATAATTCTGGAAGTTATTTAAATCCTTTTGATGATAGAAGTAACAGTAATGCTTTCCTTGGTCAAACAAACTACTCTTCAAACCGTAGAGATGCTCTATGAAATTGAAAGAATTTGACGTTGAAGAAAGGGACAGCTGCAGCGAAAATGAAGTGGATGTACTACAATCTTTTCTTAATATTATTACTCTTATTATCCTACATTATACAGTATTTTTATTTTTGTTTTTATTTTTTTGTTCATGTTTATGTTTATACTCAGATTCACTTTTTTTTACTCTTTATTGGACTTTTTCTTTGCTTTTTTTGTTTCATTATACTTTGGAGTAGTTGTATATTTAAATTTACCTTTTCTATTCTATAATTGATTAATGTTAATCGAATACAGTAATTTTAGTACATGGCAACATGAAAAACGCGTTTTTGTTTTTTGCACTTTTTACTGTTACTTGCAAATTATATTTCACAAATGATATTATGTCAAAAAAACAATCATCCAGCTTCACTGGATGGGGATCAACAGATGATCAAGATATATTAGAAGTTTTGAAAGCTGTTTCACAGAAAACAAAAGTAGATCAAGAACATCATTTCCATGGTTCAGGCACGGAAACTGAGGAGGATGATAATCTTGATCCACTTGCTCAAGAATCTTCCAAAATTCAGGTTGTTTCATCTCCACCTCCAGGATCACCAACGCCACAACCAGAATTCCAGCCATTTAAAGCAAATGCATCGTCTTCCATACATATAGATGATACTTCTAAAATTGTGTCCGAAGATTGGGGATCAATGAATGATTCAGAGTTTATACGATTTGTTAATGAACTAAGTCAAACGCGTAGTAAAGTAAGTTTGCAAAATTTAGAAAGTAAGCCATTACTTGAAACTTCTTTAATTAACAATATTGAGCAATTAGATCAATTAAGTTCATCAAAATCATCAGCTTTTGCTGAAATACTTGCGCAAAAACAATCATCAGTAATTTCAAATCCTGATAAAATAGATTTAGGGGATTCAGATAAATATGCATTTGATGATTACGCTGGGTATTTTGAAACTAAAGGAATTAAACAACAAGAAAAAGATGAAGAGTACGTTAATTTTATGAGCAAAGCTAATGAATATAATGCCAAAACTTCGAATACAAAAACAAATTCTTATCCGCAAATTTTCAAAGGCTGTATCATACACGTCAACGGTAGAACTGATCCAGATATTTCAAAATTACATAAACTTATCATTTTATATGGAGGTAAATTCTTACATCATCTTGCATCTAAAGGTGCTGTCACTCACATTATTGCAGAATACCTTACACCGAGAAAAAGAATACAATTTGCAAATTGCAAAGTTGTTAAGCCTGCCTGGATCACACAGAGTACTGAAATGGGTAGATTATTAGATTGGTCAGAATATATGGTTGATGGTTTAGGTGAATTTGGTCAATCTAAATTAAATTTAAAAGGAGAAAAAGCAATGATGATTGTCAAACAAAGTAAATATGGTAGAGACTTAGAAGAAATAAATACTGACAACAAAAATTTAGATGTAAATAATGATTATACTGAGATTCAAAATAACATTTCATCTCAGGAATCAGATTTAGGTGTTACAATTGATGCAAAACACAAAGATTTCTTGAAAACTTTTTTTGCTAAATCGAGATTGCACCATTTAAGCACTTGGAAAACAGATTTGAAATCCAATTTTTTAACCAAAACAATTAAAATTTTATCAGAAAAAGCTAAAAATAAGTCCATTTATACGGATATTGATAAAATCATAATGCATGTTGATTTTGATTGTTTTTTTGCAACTGTTTCTGCAAAATATCATATTCCACCAATTGATATTCAAAATGTTCCTTGTGGTGTCACTCATGGAGGCGCATCTTCGGATATTGCATCTTGTAATTATGTGGCCCGTAAGTTTGGCGTTAGTAATGGGATGTGGTTATCAAGAGCCCAAAAGTTATGCCCTGGTTTGGTTTGTTTGAAGTATGAGTTTGAACAGTACGAAGAAGCTTCAAGAATATTTTATGAAGCTCTATTAGAATTGGATGTGGATTCAATTTTACCTGTTAGTGTTGATGAAGCGTTGGTTGATATATCAAGGATTTGTTTTGAAAGACATTATAATACAGAATCCATTTTGAGAGAAATTAAACAGAAATTGGATACTAAAACTGGGTGTACAGTCAGCTGTGGAGCTGGTAGTAATGTTTTATTGGCAAAATTGGCATTAAGAAAGGCCAAACCTAATGGAATATACGTCATGCCAAAGGATAATGATAAAATTCTGGACATTATAGGTGATGTTACAGTTAATCAATTACCAGGTATTGGTGGTAGGCTGTATGATAAATTAAAGCAAGAAATGAAAGTTGTTGCCGGAGAATCAATTTGTTTAAAACAGGTTAGAAAGTTAGGAAAAAATCTTTTGATTAAAATATTTGGTATTAAAACGGGTACAATGATTCATGAGTACTCATTTGGTTTAGACTTTACTGATATTGATGTTTTGAAAAATCCTGAAGAATTTCTGAGAAAATCTATATCCATTGATATCAATTGGGGTATAAGATTTGATGATAATTTACAAGTGGAAGAATTTTTAAGGAGAGTAGCCAATGAAATGAATAAAAGACTGATTGAAGCCAAAATGCTGGGTTCTAGCATAACCCTAAAATTAGCTTTAAGGCATCCAGATGCACCAATTGAACCCGAAAAATTTTTAGGAATGGGTTATTGTACCTTCGTTTCTAAAAGTTCAAAATTAGGGTTATATACTAGAGAGTTAGGTATCATATCTTCGGAACTAAAATATCTTTGGAGATTACTGGGATGCGATGCTCCAGAATTAAGAGGTGTTAGTATATCAATGAGCAAATTGATGCCAGAGGATATTGCAAATAAAGACGATGCCAATCAATCTAAATTACCATTCAAAAATTTTAGAAATGTTTTATCAAAAGAAGAAAATGAATCAAAGGTAATAGAGCCAACATCTCATAAGGCATTATCGCCAGTGAAAAAGTTTGAAACTCCAGATATCATGTTACAAATGAAAACATCGCCTAAAAAGAGGAAACTTGAAAATGAGTCTTCAAGAGAAAGTGTATTATCTCATACGTATCTTGTTGAGGAAGAAATTAATTGGGAGGTTTTTAAAAGTTTGCCTGATGATATTCAAAATGAGATAAAACAAGAATTAAAAAGAAGAGCCTTACAATCTACGCCTAAAAAGAAAAGGAAAGTTTATAATGACAAAAATGATATAGCATATCTTGTTTCACCAAGTAAAAAAAATAATTATATTTTTAATAATGAAAGTTTAATCACCAAAGATGCGGTTATTTCTAGAGCCAAACTATTTTTCCAAGGTATTCCTATAACTGAAATCTCTCAAATCGAAAAAAAATTACTGACCTGGTTGGAATTTACCCTCGATAATGTTGATGGACCCGAGATAATGGATTTAAGTTTATTTAATGATTTCATGTTTCAGCTACTTGATATTAAGGAACCATTAATTTTTTTGGATATTCTTCAAATTTTGGAGGTAAGAATATCCAATAGAGAGCAATACCCGGGTTTCAGAATTTGGAAAAGTATCCTTCTACAATTAAGAACAATTTTTGAGGAACAGAGTTACTCTGAATTCGAATTCAATTTTTAAATTCTATAATTTCGTTTCATTATATATATGAATATTTACTAAATGCTAGTCCATATTTTAGACAATAAATTCTTTTGGTGCTCTTTGACCCCATTCAGTCCAAGACCCATCATAGACCGCAATTTTTTCCGAATCAAGTCCACATAATTGTAAGCCAAATCTTACAACACATGCAGTAACACCAGTACCACACATAGTAATGATAGGTTTTGAGCCGTCGACACCGGCATTTTTGAAAACTGACTTCAACGACATTGTTGATAAAAAAGCTTTTTGTGGGGTTAGTAATGTATCATAAGGGATATTGATTGCATTCCTGATATGACCTGAAGAGACACCCGGTCTTGGTTCTTTAACTTCACCTGTAAATCTACCGTGACTTCTTGCATCAATCAAGTGATACTTTGAACCAATTTCATTGTTTTTAACTAATTCTAATAAATTTTCAAAAGAGACAACTTTATTTGGGTCAAACTTAGCTTTATAGTCAGACTCTGGAAGTGGTGATGGTGATGTGACAAGCTTATCTTTAATAAAGTTGTTTGCACTATGAACTTTCATTACAAGGTTAGGATCGGAGTGCGACTGTTGATAAGAAAGGTAGGTGTTCAGTAAATAGATTTTATCTGGATCATGACCAAAAACTTCAAACATCCAAGCAGCACGACAGGCACTAAATACACCTTGTTGATCATATAATAACAAGTCGGAATCATTTTTAATTCCTAACTCATCCACTTCTCTTTCAAAATCACTTTTTGATGGTAACATATGTGGATATTTACTTGAATGATCCTTAACTTTATCAATGTCAAAAAAAACTGCCTGATCAGAGAATCGTTTCTTCATAAATTCATGATATCCATTGATGGGAACGTTGGGCATGTACCATGATGAATCCACTGGGATGACGGAATCAGAATGAATTTTGTAAAAACTGTCAACACCTGCTGGAGCAATAGTGGCAATTGATCTGACACCACATGATCTCTTTATTGAGGTAACAATATATTTGGTATTATTTCTAAGCATACTTGATAAGATAGAGTATAAAATACTATTATGGTTAAATAGTTAATTATACGTGTTGAATAAGGAATGAAGAAAAATGGAAAGAAAGTTTCTTAAATGTACGCGGTGAAATCTTCGTACCGATAAGAGCCACAATTAAGCAACTTGCAAACTTAAAATATCGTGGTCGAAAAACAATGTACTGTTATGTCTAGAGACAGAGTTAAACGTAATTATGATAGCTTGGCGTTCTGGTGGTTAAATTGCTTATAAGATGGTAGAATACAGGTGATATCACCATGATATCATTAGACCATGGTGAGCACTAGCAGGGAAGTTACGGCTAAAGTAAAAAAAAATGCCTCCGAATATATATATTTCACATAAAGTAATTATTCAGAGCCTTGCATCAAGTTAAATAAAGTAAAGGATCCTGTAACTAACAGCGTTGAGTTAGTCGTAGAGTAATTTTAGCTTAAGTCAAGGGGAGTATGATGCGGAAAAAAAATACGGGAAATATTTCTCAACATGTTTGTTCTTTCAGCACTGAAAAATCATCAAACAACCGATAGAGTAACTGTTTTACATTTTTCACATTATATACAAGTTGGAAAGCGGTAGCACTGTTAGTCTTTTTCTTATAATTTAAAATATATTTGTTTAATTGAATTCCTATTTAAACTTTAGCTTATTAGGGATTGATCAGTGTTTTTTTTTTTGCAATCGAAATTTAATAAATTCAACACAACAACTAATGGCTCCAAAACAGTCCAAGATAGACCTCCCATCAGAAGCGGAAGATGAAGATCTTGGCATGGTGCTTAATGATCAAATGGGCATGATGAACTTTGACGTTATGTTTGATGGATCTACAACTCATGCAGATGATGCCATTGACTTCAGTGATGAAGATGAATTGGCCGACGAAGAACTTCCCTCCGAACATGAGAGCAATAATAATAATGGTGATGAAGAACTTGAGGAAGAGCAAGAAGACGAGGAAGAAGAAGCGGAAATTGTTGAAAACGATGATGATTTAATGAAAGAATTACAGGAAGAAGGAATGCAAGGTGTTAATTCAAATGATGCACCTGATATGATAACAGATGGTATATTTGATAATAATCTTGGAAATCTAGGAAATGCAGGTTTACAAGATTTGGACTTTGAATCGAATACATTGCTAGATAATGGTAATGAAGATATATCCAATTTCCACCTTCAAGATGCCAAACAAATCGGTGAATCAGATATTGAATTATCAGATGATGAAGAATTAAAGAAAGAAATAAGAGAAAAATTGAAGAAAGAAAAATTGGAAAAAGAAAAGAAGAACAAAGAAAAATTATTGAAGATATTCTATCCTTCTTTTAAAAGAGGAAGAACGATGAAATTACAATCCTTATTTCCCATTGTGCCTTTAGAATTTAGTTATCAACAACCACCTCCAATTACCAAACCTTTACTACCAAAAACATTTCAATTTGAACTACACCCAGATTCAAGAAGAGAATTTAGAATGACATCAAAACAAATTAAAGAACATAACCAAAGATTGCAAAAGAAGGCAATCAATTCATTGCCCGAATCAAAATTTATTGAAATAAGTGATAAAGAACTTGTCAATGTTAATTCTGGTAATGAAAGAGAAAAAAGATCGAAAGATGATCTTAAATCATACGAAAAAAGTATTGTTCTTTCAACTGCTGATTGGAATGATGATGACATTATAGAAGCTAGCGTAGATGAGCGTTTGCCTCCCTCAAAAAGACTTAAAGTGGAAGATTTTGCCCTTGATGATTGGGAAGACGATGATGAAATGATTTTCGATGGTACCCTGAATATAGAACTTATAAATTTGAAACTAGATATGAACGATCCAAAAATGGTATTAATCGATGAAGAGAAAGATTTGAAGAAACAAAATAAACCAGTCAAAAATTTTGCACAAACTCCAACAAATGAAAAAGCTTTAGAATTAAGATTTAGTATTTCTAATGATAAAGAATATGAAATTTTGAAAGATAATTACCAAACTAAAGTTAGAGCAACAATTGGTACCCTTACAATTGATCATACTCCTCCAGCAATAAGGTTACAATCGCCATATTATAAGGTCAGACCATCATATGCTTCAATCAGAATGTATCATAGGCCTCGTTTTATTGTACGTTCAAATACGACAATGTTATTTTCTAAGCCCAAAACCAGAAAGAAAAAGAAGGACAAAGGTAAGGAAGTTTCGGAGTTGTTCAAGCGTTCCAGTGATCTTACTTTAGGTGATTCAGCAAATTTTTTTGCTTTTGAATATAGTGAGGAATTCCCACTCTCTATGAGTAAATTTGGTATGGGATCTAAAATTATCAACTATTATCGTAAAAGAAATGAGGAGGATACAACTCGTCCAAAATTATCAGTAGGTGAGACTCATGTTTTAGGAGTCCAGGATAGATCACCATTCTGGAATTTTGGTTTTGTTGAGAAGGGCAATATTGTTCCAACTCTATATAATCAAATGGTTCGTGCCCCAGTGTTCCATCATGATGCACTATCAACAGATTTCTTATTAATTCGATCCTCAGGTGGTGGAAGCCCTCAAAGATATTTTTTGAGGCCTATCAATCACCTATTTACGGTTGGGCAGACATATCCTGCTGTTGAAGTTCCTGGACCGCATTCTCGTCGTATTACCTCTATTACTAAAAATAGATTAAAGATGATTGTCTTTCGTGCTTTGAATGCCAATGAGCATAATAGATTGGTTGTGAAAGATATTTCTGAGCATTTTCCTGATCAATCTGACATGCAAAACAGACAAAGATTGAAAGAATTCATGGAATATCAAAGAAGTGGTGAAGACCAGGGTTACTGGAAAATTAAATCAAGTGAAAAGTTACCAGACTTTGAACAAACAAGACGTATGATTTCACCGGAAGATATATGTTTGATGGAGATGATGTTGACGGGACAGTTAAGATTTGATGATCTTGATCAATTTAGAAGAGAAAGATTGGAAGATTTGCAGGAAAATCATAATAATGGTATGGGTAATTCTACGAAAAAAGATAAAGATGGTGTGGCAGTTTCGTTTGGAGAAGAGACATTGTCCCAGCAATTAGCTCCCTGGAATACGACAAGAAATTTTATTCAAGCAACTCAGGGTAAGGCCATGTTACAAATTCATGGCGATGGAGATCCATCCGGTAAGGGTGAAGCATTTTCATTTTTAAAAATTTCAATGAAAGGTGGATTTTTAAAAAATGTTAATGAAGTTAAAGAATTAAGTATCAGCGCATCACCAACTCCAAAACCTGAAAAGAAGTCTGCACCTTCAAGTGCTCATTCATATAATGTTGCATTTCAGCAAAAATTATATGATGAAGAAATTGCTAAAGTTTGGTATAAACAACAAAAATCTTTATCCCGCTATAAAAATACCGATAAACCAAGAAGTGTACAAGAAGTGGAACTCAAGGATGAAAAAGACATGAATAAAGCGAATAGGGAAGTTGATAAAGAAGTTAACGAAAAACCTAGATGTTTAAAAATTACAAGAATGGTTAAAAATGCATATGGAATTAAAGAAAGAAAGGTCCAAATCATAAAAGACCCAAAAGTTGTTGAAATGTATATTAAAAGGAAACAAGCTCAAATTTTAGAAGATCCAACAGAACTGGAAAGTGATGCACTGGTTTTAACAAATGATAAAGAAGAAAATTTGAAAGTTAAAAAAAGGTTGGAAGAGGAATTGGCTAAATTACAAAAACAAGCTGAAAAGAAAAAAAAGAAAGCACCTGGTATTACTGCTGCTAATATTGATAGTGAAGGTAGAATCAGCGGTAAAGGTATTGGTAAGGGTAAATCAACAAGCAGAAGATGCGCAACATGTGGTGCATTGGGACACATTAGAACCAATAAAACGTGTCCTTTGTACTACACTGTCCACAACAAATCCAATCCTAATTATATTCCAGGTAGCGAAAAGGCTGCTGAACTGTTAAGAATGAATGGAGCATCACCAGCCGGTAAGACCAATACCAACGGACCGGTGCCAAAAGCTAGCTAATTTATTGTATTATTGTATAATAGTTTTTGTCAACATAATTAAATAGGAATTAAAATAAAAAATCTGCATATTTTTTTTTGATAAAGTGTAAAAATTATCGCGCTGGCTAATTGTCGTTTCATTCAAGATTTAAGTTAGGTAATGCAATCATACCCTTCTCAAGATCAAATTATACCCTTCTAAAGATCTAATTCAAGTTTTTTGCTCAAATCAACCCTAAAAATGGATGAGACACGAAAGATGTTTCGTGTGTTTGATGCATTTCGTATGTATGAAATTTGTACTATTATTTTCTTTGACACTGAATTTTAATTTGCTAACTAATTTTTGAGTTTTTTTACAGCTAAGACACCACCATCAAAAGAGGTGCGTTCATATAGGGGATCATACTCTTCAATTATGACTTACTTTCTACTGATCTTTTTAATTTGGGTTCAAGTCGGTGGTTTTATTGACGGTTTCATTGATCATCAATTTTCTGTTGATGAAATAATTAGGAAAGATTTAAAGTTAAATCTTGATATAATAGTAAAGATGCCATGTAAATATTTAGAAGCAAATGTTAGGGATAAGACAGATGATAGATTTTTAGCATCTGAATTATTGAATTTCAATGGCATGGCTGATAATATTCCTCAATGGTATTTTAATAAAGTCAAAAAAGTTGTTACTCCAGATTTGGATGATGTTTTAGCTGGATCATTGGAAGCAGACTTTTTTGGTAAAGGTCAAAGATTAAATGAACATTTACCATCTTGTAGAATTTTTGGTAGTTTACCGATCAATAGAGTTAAGGGTGATTTCCATATAACAGCTAGAGGCCGTGGTTATATGAGCATGGCTGGAACACCAGAAGATGATTTAAACTTTACGCATTATATTAACGAGTTTTCATTTGGCAAGTTTTATCCATATTTAGACAATCCATTAGATATGACATATCAATTAACGAAAGAAAAAAAGCATACTTTTCATTATTCTTTAAACGTTGTTCCAACAGTTTTTAAAAAATTAGGTCATGAAGTCGATACTAATCAATATTCAATGAAAATGTTTGAAACTTCCAATAAATATGCTCCAGGAATCTTTTTTAATTATGACTTTGAGCCGATTAAGATGACCGTTGTGGAAAGAAGATTACCGTTTTTTCAATTTGTGATTAAATTGGTTACCATTATTGGTGGTGTTTGGGTTATTGCTCAATGGGCATATAAAGGCTTCGAGAAGATAATCATTTTGACTTTAGGTAAGGAAATCGCTAGAAGAGGTGAGGAAAAAAAAGGTGGATTATTAGATGAAGAAGAAGACGATTTTGAAACTATTTAGATATTTTAGGTTTGTTAAAAGTTGTATAAAAATTAAGGATTTTATTTATTTGTTGTCTAAGTTGTTTATGTGTAATTTTTTTTTGTAAAAAGGTTAATAATAAATGCAAGCTCGTTTACTTATAGAAAAATTATTAATATTACAAAGGGTATTCTTCTTCCTAAAAATACAACACTTTAGTGCTGTAATAGTGACTGTGCCTCTTTTTTACTACCAACACCAGGAACGACTTCTGTAAATCTATAATATTCATCATCATCGAAAGTAATAATATCCCAAAATTTGTAAACCATCATATAACAAAACATCAATGATAAGGTACTGAAAATGGTACCATCAACATAATGGGTCATGCTATAACAAATTTTTTCACTGAATCCATAAAGTAAGACTTCGGAAGCTGCAAAAAAAAAGCAAGTTAGACCCAGAGCTCCAAACGCCCACCAGTTGAAAACTAAAGTGAAAGAACAAATAATTATTTGAGAAATAAGCCAAAAACCCAACATTATGGGGTTCAAAACCAAGTAAAAGACGTAAAGCGTAGTGGTCGTTGAAGGATTCAAGCTGTCAGTCCAACCTTTAAAAGTAAAAATTGCAATCAGATAATTAACAACAAAAACCATAAAGGAACTTATGTACAATGATAACATTGTTTGAAAAGAACCGTCATCCCAAAAATTGAAGCCTGATAAACCTGCGAATAAAATGGACCAACAGCAAACAGCAGTATTTGCAATTTCAAAGCTGACAAAATATGCATAAGTTCGTGATCCTGGAGGTGACACTCCTGTGTCAACAATCAGAGTTGCAATTGTATGAGCAATTAAAGACCAGAAAAAAAAAATCATTTCTTTACGAGCAACAGAGGTGTATCGCAGTCTGACCAAATAGATGATCATTAATAATATAATTAGGTTTCCAATATTTATGAAAGCAGTACCTATTTCAAAAATAAGTGTATTTGCTAAATTCACACTTCTTGCATAACATTTAGGTAAAACACCTTTAAATATAATATCAGAATTGTTGGCATTCAAGGGATTTATAAGAGTACACAATGGCAATGGAGTTTTGTAACAGAGGTCTTCGAAATCACCAAAAGTCATATTAAGTAATGCAATCTATAGTGTGTTGGGATAATTGGACTGAGTCAACCGAATCTAAATCAAAAAAATCATATAAACTACTAGAAGATGCAAATACCAAGAACAAAAATAAAAAAAAATGTTCAGGACTGCTGCCCTTTTGGGCTAAATCGTATTTTTTTTCTGAGCGTGTTTATTCTAGTTTTTGTTTCAGTTTGAATCCATTTTTAGCCATTTCTTCAAGTTATTTACCATGTATACTTTTTCTCTATACAAAATTTAATCCTTTAGCTATGTTTTCTTCTATCGATTTCGTAGATTAAGTAGATATACAACAAATATATAAGGTGAGAGAACGCGTTATAGTAGTGTACAAATTCAAACTGCCTATTTAGGTAAGAAAAGAGACGTCGCTTAGAAGGAAAAGGATAGGAGTCAATAAAAAGCCAACTGTTGCTACTTGAAAATGACTTATACGATAGTCCATTAATATCGTTGTGATCTAATTTAATATGGCTTAATACACTCCATATGTAACTGTAGATAAATAAAAACAGTTAAGGATTCGTTATCAAAATAAAACTATTAACTGGTAGTAATTCCAGCGTACGATCTTTAATTAAAGTCATTCATTTTTTTTTTTTTTTTTTTTTTCGCTGCAAAAGTTCAGATTCAATAAAAATTCACTACTAGTTGATCTATCTTTCTATATCGTGTTTTCAAGATAAATTCCACATTAATAATTTCAAATGAGTACCGTCGATAAGAAACAATCTGGATTGGCTAGAATCCTAGGTCCTGCCGCTGCTGGTGTATGTGAAATCGGTGTCTTCCATCCTGTTGATACCATCTCTAAAAGATTAATGAGTAACACTACCAGAGTTGCTAGTTTGTCCAAGTTAAATGAAGTTATCTTTAAAGACAAGGCAAATCAGTCAGCTGGTAAAAGATTTTTGTCTCTTTTCCCAGGTTTAGGTTATGCTGCTTGTTATAAAATTCTTCAAAGAATTTACAAATACGGTGGTCAACCATTTGCGAATGAGTTTTTAACTGCTAACTTCAAAAAGAATTTTGATGATTCTTTTGGTCCAAAGACCGGTAAGGCCTTACTTTCTGCCACCGCTGGTTCGATTGTTGGTATTGGTGAAGTTGTTTTATTACCACTGGATGTTTTAAAAATTAAGAGACAAACAAACCCAGAATCTTTCAAGGGTAGGGGTTTCTTAAAGATTATTAAAGATGAAGGATTCTCTTTGTATAACGGTGCTGGTTGGACCGCTGCCAGAAATGCCCCAGGTTCTTTTGCTTTATTCGGTGGTTCTGCTTTTGCTAAAGAATATATCTTCAGTTTAGAAGACTACTCTTCTGCTTCTTGGTACCAAAATTTTATTGCGTCCATTTTTGGTGCTTCATCTTCCCTGATTGTTTCTGCTCCTTTGGATGTTATTAAAACAAGAATTCAAAACAAGAATTTTGGTACCAATGAATCCGGTTTCACAATTTTAAAGAACATGATAGCCAATGAAGGCCCAACTGCTTTTTTTAAGGGTTTGACTCCAAAATTGTTGACAACTGGTCCTAAATTGGTTTTTTCGTTTGCATTGGCTCAATCTTTGATTCCAGCTTTTGATAAATGGTTGAACTAATCTCTGATATTGTTGAAAATTATATTAAATTACAAAATGTGTCTACTTTTTTTTAATAGCATAATATTTTTTTTTTTTTGATATATATTCTTTGTATATAGATGGTTCTTATTCCTGTAATATCATATTCCGATACTTTTTAAATATGTAACTTTGAATACTTATAATAATTTGAATTATTATGTACATGTGTGGGATCGTTTCATTAGTATATAATTTAAATATAGATAAAAATAATAAATAAAATAAAAATTTATAAAACAAACATTCAACTTATAAACAACTAAACCAACAATAAAACCAATAACAAAGGCTTTTTTCAAACGACTATATGTACAAAAAATATATAACATATCCTTATTGTTGTGATTCCATGGTTTGTTGAATTTCATTCAATTTCTTTTGTTTTTCTTCAGCTTCTTGAATCTTTTTTAATTGCTGTTCTTGCATCACTTGTTTTGCCAATTCTTGAATATCATTATTAAAACCATTTAGAGTATCTTCAACAATTTCAAAGCCTGGACCCTTATTTACATTGCCTAATATAATATCACATAGTTTACTATCAAATTCAGTTGAATTTGGAGTTGAGCTTAATTTATCTGGTGTGGCACTTAAAACCTTTGACCATTCCTGATCAGCTTTATCACTGAATGCATTATCAACCAATAATTTCAATTTATCTTCAGTTATAGCAAAATTCGATGATGAATTATATAATTCCATTAACCTCATGGCTTTTTCTGTATCAACATTAAGCTTAGTTTGTAATCTATTTGATTCTCTTTTAATTTTCAATGCTTTTTTCTCTTCTTTTGTTCTTTGTCTAATTAATGAACCTTCTAAATAGCTTTCAATTGTTGGAATAGTAAAATGTTCTGACATTGATTGTTTATGATTTGATTTCTCTTGATCTAATTTTTCTTGTTCTAATAATCTTTCTTTCTTATATTCCTCAGCCTTTTCCAGTCTATGAACTTCTTTGGTATAAGAGTCTTTTAAATACTGTCTTCTCATTTCGGCATTTTTAACCTTAAATTGCTGTTCAATTGGTAATTTAGAAATTTCAGAAGTATTATATTTCTTTGCTGGTTCAGATGCAGATTTCTTTAATCTTTCTTCTGGTGAAAAAACTTTTGGAACTAAGTAGTCTCTTGAAATACCCTTTGGATGTAGAATACCTTCTGCGTAACCTGTATCTCTTGGTTTTTGGTAAACTTGATGTTTGTATGGTTGTTTAAAGATTTCTCTTGGTTTTGGTAAAATACCTGATTGACCACCAAATTTTATAGCACCTTTACCCATATCTGGTTTATTAATATTAGTGGACTTATAAATTAATTAAAAAATAAATCTCCAATTTATTATTTAATTCACATTTCCATTTTCCATTTTCCATTTTCTATTTTTCACCATTTCAGTTTCTTCCAAGTATTTTAAAAATTTTATCTTGTTATACACGACTTTTTTAATACAAGTCTGTGCACGGGTGTGTTGGCTTATCAGATGTAACCTTGAATATCTTTCAACTGATCAATGGGTTATTGGTCGAGTTAATACAGTTGGAAGCTGCCTTTAATTATATATTTTAATGAAAAATATGTTTATTTTGAAATTTTTCTTTATGTCTGAATCGACTAATTTTCTATAATTAGTATTAAGTACGTATTGTTAACTTATCATAATTAAGAAATGTGGTCTCGGTTTATGAGGTTGAAAAGGAGCAATGCAAAAATATAAATGTAAAATCTTGCACTTTATTGAAAATGTAATATGTTATTATTACAGGATAATGGCTATATTCATGAATTCATTAATAATTTTGCAAAGTGATGTTTTCTGATAACAAAGAAGTTTTTCTAGATTTGGCGAATCAGGAAATGTGTAAACATTCCATCATGGATTTATCTCGCAAACTTTAATAAATCCTTCTATGCTACAGAGTGTAGGCTTTCATTACTTATATATATAATATATTCTTATCATGAATTCAAGGTTGGCTTCACAGTCTTCACAATCACGTATACCATCGAATGGGTCTTTCAGATCGTTATCTAGTGCAACAAATATTTCGAGTTTTCTTTCTCCCAGGCAAGTTTCGGAGCTAAATACGTCAATTTTACAATATCTCAAACCACTTTTGGTGATTAATGATGGACCACTTTTTAGCACACTAATAACTAAGCTTACAACAGCTTCGCCAGAAACATTTCATGATACAATTGAACCAAATATTCCAGAAAATTTTTTAGAAAAAAAATGGTCTACTGTTTTAAGACTTCAAAAGAAAATTCAAGACTTAGAGAATCAAGTTGAACAATTAAACGAAGAAAATGAACAATTATCCACACTTTTATCAACTACTACATCCAGAACCCTAAATACAAAGTCAAAATTAAACTGGATTCCAACACGTTTAAAAACTTCACTAAAGTTTCATAGTTCTTCTATAACGGCCATTGCAATTCATCCTTATAATCCAACATTTGCAACAGCTTCACAAGATGGAACTATAGTTATCTGGAATTTTCTTGATTTGTCTCAACCAGAGTTTATAATAAAAAATGCTCATTCAAGGTCAGTCACCTCATTAAAATTTCAACCTAGTTCACCTTCATTACTTGTGTCATCATCATCTGATATGTTAATCAAAATTTGGGATTTTACTTTGAGTACATTTAAAGTTCCAATTAGTACATTGACAGGACATGAACACATAGTATCGGATATAGCGTTTTCAAGAAATAACCCGACAAATTTAATATCTTGTTCTCGGGATAAATCAATTAAAATTTGGGATATTACAACCGGTTGGTGTTTGAAAACAATTATCGGTCACTCAGATTGGGTGCGTAGTGTTTCAGCATGTAATAGTTATTTATTGAGTTGCTCGTCAGATTTGTCAATTAGACTAACACATTTATCATCTGGTAATGGTATTGGTTTATGTCTTGGTCATAATCAAGTGATTGAAGATGTTAAATTTTTACCAAGATTATCCAATAAATATTTAGACCCCCTTGCCAATCAAAATGATGATGATGAAGCAGAATACGAAAAACTAGGTTATAAGTACGCTGTTAGTTGTGGAAGGGATAATTTAATTAAATTTTGGAAACTACCATTACCTGATCTCTCAACAGAAGTTCCAAAACCTGGTAGTAATCCAAATGGTACCGGTGTATTCGAAATCAAAGGTCATAAATCCTGGGTAAGAAAGCTTACCGTTCATCCTAGCGGTAAATATATTGTTAGTTGTTCAGATGATAAAACTATAAAATGTTGGGATCTAGAAAAAATTATTAAACATAATATGAACAATAATGACATAGAAGCAATTGAAGTTCTAGAAAAACATGATAATTTTGTTAATACTGTAGTTTTTGCAGAGCCAGTATTAGATGAAAGATATTGGGCATTAGTTGATAGTAATAATGAAATTGATCAAGCTAAAACAATGAACCTATTAAAAGAGGGTATGAGATGCTATTTAGTTAGTGGTGGTGCTGATAATGTAGTCAACATATGGGATTAATAGTCATAAGAATGATAAAATTTTTATAAAAGAAAGAAATATGCAAAATGTATAATAAATTGAATACTATATAACAAAGTATAAAAATGTTTAATGTAATAAGAATTGAATATGCATATCTCATAATTAGCGGGTGTTCTACTTAATTTTTTATTGTTTAGTGACCTTTTTTAACTTATTAATCCAACAGAAAGCACATCTTTTTGAACAAAATCTTCTTTTTATAGTAACCATTTTGCTACCCTTAAAATCCCACCATTCTAACATTTCAGCGACTGATTCAATACATGTTTGTTCGCAATATCCACAAGTTTCGCCATTTGTGCCATGGATTAGCGCTTTCATTGCACGATTATAAATATAGTCATGAGTAGTGTCTTTCCATTTCATGATTTCAGATTCTGAAATTAGGTATTTTGATATTTGTCTCAATGCTAATTCGGAAAGTTTTGTATTCCAAGACGATTTCTTTGCTAGAAATATTTGTTCTTCCTTTTTCATTTTATCACTTTCACTTTCTGACCTTTGCTGGTGATTTTGCGATTGTGATTGTGATAACGATTGAGACTGTGAAAGTGGAAGTGTGAAACCTGAAATTTCATCATCATCATCAACAATCATACTATCTGCTGTATTCCAACCTTTAAAATTTCCACATTCATCGTAGCATAAATCTTGAATTGTTGATAAACTACGCGATATTAATTTCGCATGAATTCCTGTTTTGCTTATTTGCTTATCATTTTTCATCCAATGTAATTCACTAAAACATTTTAACTCCATTTTCTCGCCAGCTAAATCAGTGTCATATAAATTTAATAATTTCTCATCAATCTCGTAAACTAAATTAATTTTTGAGCATGGGATCATTGGATTGTTATTAGTTGGCATAACTTCTAAGTTGTTATTCAACTTCAAAATGTTATGAGGTAAAAATTTAAATTTATTCATAGCCAAATTGATTGATTTTAAATTTTTGGCTAATTCAATTGCACCCGGTAATCTTGCTATTTTATTATTTCTTAGCGATAATAATTGTAAACGATCTGTTTTTAAAAGTTTTGGAGATATTGATCTCAACAAATTATTTGAAGCATCAAGTTGTAAAAAAGGTTTAATTATACCATCTTTACCATAAAGAATTAAATCTTGAAAATCCGATATTTGTTCTGGTAATGACTTTAAATCTAATCTTTGTAAATTTAAATTATAAACAGGATCTTTATGATTTGGTTCATGATCAAACAATTGAGTTATTAGTTCTGAAACAATTTGAGATTGAATTTTCGAATTTTTAACAACAAAATATGTTGGTTCAGTATATAAATTTGGGCCATATTTATATGGAAAATTATCATCTTCCAAACTATAACCATAAACTTTACCATCCCTGTCTAAAGCAAATTCATTTTTAGGTTTTGTAAATGCAATTCTTTTTATAACACCCTTTGCTTCAACTTTTCTTTGCTTTTTCCTATTTGGTTCTATTAAAGATGAATTATTTCTGGATAATGAATGAATTTGTTTTGATCCAATACTTGTAGACTGGGATATTGGGCATAAATTAGGAGGCAAAATTAATGATGGATTGTTTTTAATTTCATTGCGATCACCATTATTATCATTATTATCATCATCATTTAAATCTAAATCATTGAAAAAGTCAGATCTAAGTGGGTCGGGTTTAAAGGTAAAATCTGATTGCGATTGCATAATAGGTGAGCTTGGAACTTCTGTCATAATTTGTTGAATTGAATCACTACTTATAATATCTATATAGTTATCAATTGGAACTGTACTTGATGTTCTATCAATTTTATCATTTCTTTCCTTTTGAGATAACCTGTTTTGTTCAGCATAAATTGATGAAGAGCTGCTTGGTAAATTAGAATAATTTATATTTCTAAAATTTTCATCTTCCGAATCAATATCACTTGATATAACTAAATTTTTATTTTTTAACACATTGTCTTCTGTTGCTTTCGTCTTACCTTTTTGAAATAAATGTGGTTTTCGAAAACAGTATAAGTTTTTATCATTTTCCACTGAGTTATCTACTGATAAAGGTAAAAGTGGATTCATTTTTTAAATATCAAGAACAAAATCAAGATCAATTATAAGAGAACAGTAATCGACTCAAGCAAATCTGTACTATGTAGATATATTTTTTTTGTTGATTATTCGTCGGTAAAAAATTTATATCCTATCGTCCTAAAAAAATGATTTCCTATTTTGATATTTGTTACGCGTTCGATAAGAAAGTTATGTTTTTCTTTGCTTAGCTAATAAAAATAAAACGTTATTCATGGTCATATCGGAGTATAAAGTTAACATACATAGCAAAAGAATTATAAACGGACATACAAAATAGTCAATAGTAATTTAAAACTCTCTGATTATTAATAAGAGAACAACACTAAGGTGAAACAAAATTATTAAACTAATATTAACGAATAGATCATCCGGCAGCGATGGAGATTATAAAAAAAGACAATTTGAAAGTAAAATAGAATAGCACAGAATTAAAATAATAATGTAAAAAACTAGACATCAACAAATTTTGGTTTAGTAAATATCATTGCACAAGTTAATCTTCTTCTGTGCCTGTTTTGGCGTGGACGTGATTTAGCTTTTAGTGGGGTATCCAACTTATCAGGATCTTCCTCTTTCGAATTTTGTGAATTATTTGAGCTTGTTGATTTATCACGGACTATTTCTAATGAACCTAACTTATTATTTGGATTTTCGTTTCTTACTATATCAGAATCAAGATTGGAAATTTTATTTTTGTTCTTGTCTTTATTCCTGCTCTTATTTGTACCTTTATTTTTTTCAAGTGTATCATCAAACCAATGGAAGCCCTGTCTTCGCTGTGATTCAACTTTAGCATCGATTACATTAAAAGGATCCTCGATTACTCCTGCAATGTTATTTCCAGTTATAGAATGCGTTGGGGTTGTTGGTTCGTAAATTGATATTATAGAATCAGATGTTTCACTACCTAGGCTAACTGGAACCTGGGGTTCTAAAGTGGTAGTCTTGTCATGGCATTTGTCATTATTTTGGTGTGGTGGTTCCGCTGATGATAATCTAAACTCCTTCAATTGATTTGAAATATTTTGCATTTGGCCCTGTTCATCATGCGAATAAGAAAAAGATCTTCTATTTCTATTGGTTGAACTTCGTAGTTGCGTTTCATTCGTATCATCGTCTATCTTTGTTTTTGATAAGATAGTCGGGTCCAAGCTTTGTGATCTATAATAAATCAATGAACCAAATAACGGAACAGATCCTCTTCTATCCGGAGATATACTTGGCGGAACTTTACTCAACACGCTGTCCTCAAAAGACTTTCTATCCGGGTTTTCAGCCTGTTCGGAAACAATCAACGATACTTTTCTAGATGGTGCAGACATTTCCAATGTGATAATTCTACTAATCTGACAAATTTAATGATTTGAAAAAAGAATGTCTGAAGACCGAGAGATCAATAAATGTTATGATAGTGAAAAAAAAGGGGAAGACTGAAATTTTATATAAATAAATGACATGATAAAATAGTGTAACCACCCACAATTCAAAATATTTAGCCTCTGGAGCCGAAGGGGCAGCTGATTGTATCAGCAGCCTATTGAAACGGAAACCAAAAATATAAGGCGCATGCACCCCACACCAGTAACTCGGCGTTATTTTTTTTTTTTTTTTTTTTTTAATACAAATTTTCAGCGATTTTAAAACAACTGGTGGTGGTGATATAGAATAGTACTATTAAAAACGTATACGTAGTTTACCTGTGGTGACGCTTATATTAGATTATTTAGACAAAATACCTATCTTGTATCTGTCCTGGTGACGTGGTAATTACCTGAGATACTTATTCGAGTGATTCAGAGCGATCAACAGCAAGCACAAAAAAAAAACAATAAGACTTTGATCTTGCTACGATAACCCCTTTATTCATTACAAGCTACATACATTACGTAGTATAAGTTGATTATTTGTAATCGCAAACCATTACTATTTCTCTAAAGCATAATTTGTTATGTATAAAATTAAGACAATTAAACTATCAAAGCATGGTTAAACTTTCACGAATACATCATACCTTCAGGTATAGCTTTGAGTATCTGTGACTGCAGCAAACAAAATAGTGTTGTTCTATATCGTATCTGCTGGAAGAGGTTGACTTGTCACGTCATATCGCCCCTTGCCTATCTACAGATCTTAACGCAAGATAGAAACCAGGCACCTGCCGTTGGTAATCTAAAATGAAATAAAGTAGGCTCAGGTTCTGAAGATATTAGAAATCTTTAGGAGAAAAAAATTTAAAGATGATTTATAATTTATAAATCTTGAAGGCAATAGGAGCAGTGGGCAAATGTCCAAATTATGACAGCAATTGTTGCATAAATTTATAAAAAAATTTAGCACCGGTTGGTTTCGATCCAACGACATCAGGGTTATGAGCCCTGCGCGCTTCCACTGCGCCACGGTGCTTATTGTTGCTGATTAATCGTGTCCAAAATCCAACTGTTGATATTTTCTTAATTGTTTTAAAAAATCGCTTTGAAATATTAAGGAATGGAGTGTGTTGGAGCCTGGAGAAATTGCACAGCTAATTATAAGAGGATGGGTATCAGAGGACGGGTTAGCTTCCTGGATACCTTCTACCTTAATGTATAGTGTAAGTATTTGTGAAAATTATGTTAAATTTTGAAAAGTATAATAATAGCAAATGTTTGAATAGCTGAAAAATAGATTCAATTAATCAATAATTGATTGAAGTCTAGAACTAGCTAATAAGCATCTACACCGATAGACAGCTTATGGAATAGGAAGTACCGCAATGCCGGTTTACCAAAGTAGCTTATCAAGATAAGGGATGATTAATGAAGATATTGTAGCCGATTATATTGATGAAAGGACTTGAATAATGAACAACAAATATATATTCAGTATAATATAAATAGGACATCGTTTCTGTTCATTTGAATTACAACTTAAATAGTTTTTATAAAATTATCAATAATACTATAGAACATGTTTTAATTACAGTTTTATTGGTTGGGTATAGACAACTGTTATATAGTATTAATCGATAATTTTAAATAGACTATTTAATTTCATAAGTTAAAAAAAGTGAACCTATGCTCTATTTATGTTTCTATATATAAATTATCATTCGCCAGTACAGACCATTGATCTGTATGTTAAGCTGTTTTATTTCCATCGATGATCTCTCAGCTATTCAAGCATTTGGTTTCATAAGACTTTTCAAATTCTAGCATGAAGAACTTTATATTGAAGTTCCACATTACTGCCAGAAAGGGTAAACTGTTATTATTAATCAACAACATCCAACAAACATACATGATGAATGGACAACATTTACAGTGGGGACGGTTACGGATGTATCCCCGTAGATAGATAAGCTGAAACTTACTATTAGTTTTCTGTAACCGATGTTAACTTAGAAGTTGTGGATAAATATAAGATCAAAGGATAATAAGTTGTACTCAATTCTTATATGAAGATTGTTTTGGTAATGATTTTTTAGGTGGAGTATAGCCAACAATTCTATAGTAATAGTTGATAACTTTTATATTAACTATTTAAGTTATAAGCTGAATACACAAAAACCATGTTTTATTCATGACTTCCTAAATAAATTTTTTTGTTCATCATCATAGAACTTTCATTAATATGTTCGGTTTTTTTTCCTTAAAACGTTTTTCATCTTGAAAGACTATCTTGATAAGCTATCTTAATGAACTGTCTTAATAAACTAGCACTTTGGTATTTCCCCTATTCTATAAGCTATCTATTGGTTGTACCAAAAAGCAGAATTTTCGTACTTACAAAAAATTTAAATACGTCAATCAGCAGAGTGAAACTTCAAAAGAACCAATTTTTCATAGCGTTTCAAATTCATTGTGTCCGAAACATACTAAAGATGCCTAGAAGTAGATAATTCCCAGCCAATTATGAAATAAGCAAAATATTTCACAGGCAGTGCTGGAGCTTAAAAGGCCACGAGCCAACGCAGGGATGATGGATCAATCCACTGTTCAAGGAAAGGGGGTACAATACTGAACAAAATTTAGATGAAGTTAGCTCATTAGACAATGATAGTGATTAAAATAAATAATGTTATTTTACTGGTTTTCAGGAAAAATATGGTATTCCAAACATATATGGAGATGAATTAAACAAATGGCTCCATTCAGCGGAAGAAAAGTCACTAGCAATGAATGCAAATAATGTAATTCAGAAGGAAACAAAGCGAACTTGCCAGAGAACACGTTAGTCAAAGAAAAATGGGGTTATGCTATTAGACAAGATTCACATCGTGCTAAAAGAGTTAAAGCTAGATTGTCGGTAAAAAATTTTACTCATAATGAAGATGAAAATTATGCTCCTGCAATGAGATATGACATTCTTAACTTTCTTTGAGTATTGGTTGGATAATTGCACAAACGGATCCAAAAACAAGATCTTTAAAGGGGAAGACAGATTAG
The DNA here is from genome assembly GCA_030580115.1 of Kregervanrija pseudodelftensis. NCBI lineage: Eukaryota > Fungi > Ascomycota > Pichiomycetes > Pichiales > Pichiaceae > Kregervanrija > Kregervanrija pseudodelftensis. The sequence goes on along the minus strand of JAKTSJ010000071.1, from coordinate 3,570 downwards.
GTTACATGAGTGCGACGGCCTCCAGGTACGAGTGTCCCACCAGGTAAGGTTGAAAATTAAAGAAAGAAATTTACCGTCTATAACAAGCAGCATTGATTTGATATACAAAGCTATCATTAGTATGTTAAAAGCTGGATTCAAAACATCATTGTTTGAATCATTTTTATTTTATAATTTGAATAGTGTTATACTTATTTATGTAGATGATAGTTTTATTTTGGTTCTGGATGAAAAAATTATTAATTCTGCCAAAAGAACTCTAGAAAAGGCTTTTGCGATGAAAGAGATGGGAGGGCCAAAAGTATTTTTGGAAGTAAATATTGATGCTTCTAAAGATGTTTTTAAATTATCCATGAAGGTTACTATTGGGAGATCTGCAAAATGTTTTTTTATCGTCGAAACTTAAAGGAAAATAGAAACCCCAAAAGTTGAACGTTTTGATAAAAAAGCAAATAATGACTTTCCAGAATTATCGGCCAGTGATCACTCTGTTTATGGTTTCGTAGTTGGTACGTTGATTTCTATTGCCAACGTTTATAGTTGATATGTCTTTTACTGTTTATTTTTCATTAAGACATCTATAAAAACTGGAAAAACAATCCAACCGGAACAATCCACCTTAACAGCTGCTTATAAAAGCTGTTCATTATTTATCGAAAACTGAAAGCACTGGCTTAGTAAAAAAATTGCTATTCAAAGATGTTACATTTTTGGAGAAGACAAGTTACAAGACTATCCAAAGACCAGTAAGTTTGAACTGGTTACGCTAACTGATGCTGACCGGGCTGTTAATGTTGAAGATCGATCGTCTCAGTCTGGAAAAATTCCTGCGTTGAATGTGAACACAATTTGTTGGAATCCTGGAAAACAAAAAACCAGTTGCCAAATCAAGTGCTGATCATACATAGGGTAATTAGTGATGGCGCGAGGTTGCACTATTCTTCAAGAAGCTCGTAACAGAAATAAGAATGAATTCCAGTTATATAGAACTTTTGGCTGTCTCTAAATTAAGATCACAAGGTATTTTAACCAAAACATTAGATCGGACTGCCTTCAAAATATTACTGAAATTAATTTATGGTAGCTACTAAGACATTTTCAACTAACGAGGTATGTGAAAATGATGTTAAAGTTTGAGAACTATGACAATAACAAATGCTTGAATATTTAAAACAAGTAAAATTAATTAATAGTCAGTTAAAGCTTAGAATTGATTGCAAATAATGATTGATAGATAATTTATAGAGTTAAAAGATCGCCGATCAAGCTAGTTTATTAAGATGGCTCATCAAAGTAAGAGATTATCCATGAAAATGAAATTAATGAATAATGTCTACTAGTGAATATTAATTTTATACTTCGAATAACATGAATAGAACGTAGTTTTTTTTTGTTCTATTTATGAATCACATAGTTTATATAAAATTGTCGATGAATACTATAATAGTTGTTCAACCTTTAAAACTATAACTAAAACACTTACGTCATTATATTTAAGAGCTGTTTCTGAATTAAAGGTTTTTATATTATTCAAAATTTTACTTCGCCAATCTTTTCGTTTTAGTCACAAACAATATTAAGAGATATTTCCACCGAGAATCTCTTGTTTCTAATTGCCAACGTCCCAACAACTCCCAAAATAACACGTAAACAATGCATTGAGAAATGAAACTCATTAATTGTAACTAAACCAAGCAACGCAAGATTGAAGTTTGATTTGCATATGGTTCCCCTTACACTACTTCGTTAGGCCTTAGCAGCTTAATACAGTTTTTGAATTGTCACAGCCATTATAATCCATTTTACCCTGTTAAATATGGCAGCGAAAATCAAGGGAAAACTTGGATGCGAATTTTGCGTTTATGTTTCCGGGATAAAAGAAGGGCAATCTTAAATACAACAGGGCAATTGTTGTAATCTTGTGCTTGCTTTCATTTTATCTTCCTAATTTCTTTAATTCAGGTAATAAATATAATGGAAGCAGAGAATACTAGAGAAGACCCATTTTTTAATGAATTTGGTGTTGCTGTCCCAGACAGTGACACGTTAGAGGATGCTTACAACTTTAAAGGTCATCTTTTGGAAGCGATTGAGCAACGTAGGGAAGAATTGGATGAAGAATATGAGGCAAATGAGAATATTGATTCACAGCAGGTGGAACAAAGAAGACAACAAAGGGAGAGAGAGAAATCATTTAAACGTCGTCGGATGAGGTTTGAGACGAATTCAAAAATGAATCTCTTCAAAATCGACAAGTTTATTGCTAGTCGAGAAAGTCAACCTCCTCACTGGTTGCAACCTTTTCTATCCAGGTTTGAATCGCAACAGGACTTGCGCTTCTCCCGAATTGAACTACAGCTTAGTGATTGAAAACTACTGTTGAGGGTATAGACGTGCGTCTAAAAAGCGTAATGTTTAGTACTACAGTCTCAGATAATAAAAGAAGGAGGAGAAATGGAGAACCAATCCAGAGAGTTCCTTTTATAGTCGGTGAGGGACCTAATGAGAATATACCGGTTATAGAAAACGTTCAAGTGATTGATGAAATTTCCAGGACAGATTGTGAATACCTTTTGCATGGTTATGGTGTTGCTTTTAATAGGAATGAGAACGTTAAATTGAAAAGCCGTTTGAGACACGTTTTAGGATTTGAAGAACCCGTTGACTTTAATTTTACTTTCAATCTCTTCTGAGTAATGTTCGCTATGCTTTGCTAATTATAAACTATAAATTACAAAAGATTGCCACTATAATTTTATTTTATATAATAAGAAATAATGATAATGATAATAATTATATATAAATAATAATACGCTTATGATTAGTTACTTCTCTGAAATGGTTTCTAGAAAAACATCCTAATGTAGGATGTTTTTCTGTTGGTTCCAACAGTTTTTTTTGGTTACTTAGAACTTGGATAATTTTTATGAAACTACCAGTTAATACCATAGAAGAGTTGACTGTATCCAGCCAATGAAAACACTTTTATCTTTATAAAATTTGAATATAAAGAAAGTAAAAAACCAACGACAACTGCAGGATTCGAACCTGCGCGGGTAAAGCCGAAAAGATTTCTGATCTTTCTCTTTAACCGCTCGAACAAGTTTCCAAAAAAATAGCTTCCCTCCTTCCGGGATCGAACCGGAGACCCTAAGATATCAATTTACATTACAGTCTTATGCTCTTCCAACTGAGCTAAAGAGGGAATTTAATGCCAAATGTGTGGCTTAAATTATTCATCGCATAGTTTATGTCATAACAACAGACATTCTGTGACATCAAGTTTGTCATATGACATATTATTTTATCAGTTAGCTTCCTGGATACCCTTCTGTAAAAATTATGTTGAATTTTGAAAAGTAAATATATCAGAGGACGGGTTAGCTTCCTGGATACTGTTTTAATTGTAGTTTTATTGATTGGCATAAACAACTATTCTATAGTATTAATCAATAATTATAAAAACTATTGGTAAAGCAAAAGGAAAAGGCAAGAATAGGAAACTTATGACTTGCACTAGATGTCATAAGAAAGGACACATGGTAAAAGATTGTTGGAGTGCAGAAGCAA